>JALIZH010020428.1:0-18534 GCA_030522465.1 Rhipicephalus appendiculatus | reverse complement strand
CAAGCTCTGGAATAATCTTGAGTGTTCGCGTGCTGTGCGCAATGTTAAAAAAAATTGAAGGACACTTTGTACATTCCAAAGTGTGTACGGCGAAAGCGTGTGGCCATTCGACTGACTATCCCATGTCTTTTTTTTTCTTTTACACTCTCAGTGGGATAACACACAAACCGAATGTGTGCGTTTTTTCTTGTTTAATTTTTTACGGCGAGTCGTACTGACACGCGAGACTAATCTTCCTCCTTTCGCATGCGTTCGTATTTTCTCGCGCTTTGCGCATAGTGCAAACGCCATCCGCGTTCCAGCGCTTAAATTGACGGACCCTTTGTAAATTCCAAAGTGTGTTCCGCGAACGCCTGTGTCCATTGAGACGGCGTCGTTCAGAATGATTCCAAACGCTTGGCACAGCGACGCTACGCAACCAAAGCGCGAGCGCTGTAGAGTCCGACGCGACCGGCGTCCGTTTGCGCACCCCGGCGGCCACCTGGCTTCGTGCCAGGACGGACGACGGACGGACGTACGGACGGACAGACGGACGGACGGACCGACAGACAGACAGACAGACGGACGGACGGACGGACAGACAGACAGACAGACAGAGATGGACAGACGGACGGACGGACAGATGGACGGACGGACAGACAGACGGACGGACGGACAAACTCCCAGATGGACGGACACCGGACGGACGTGAGCATGAGACATTAAAGGCTTTCACTTTAAAAACGATCTACTACAAACGTGAAGCTTCTCGAACACTGAGGCGCGATCTGCTCCGAGCATTGCTCACATTCTTTGTGGGTTTAAACAGATCACACCAAAATAACACGCGTGGCAATGCCCCCCTCTGAAACGGCATCGTCCCGATGCTTTAAAACAGAACATGAAAAAAAAATGCATGCAAAAATAAATATATAACAGCAATAAAGGAAGTAAAACCTCCCCGAAGGGAAATCGTGAGGAAATGCAAATGCATTTCGCGCGCGCTTCACTCGATTTATATATGGTGGTTGTGGTTCGAAGAAGGAAAAAGGCGCCTAATTTCTGCAGCCCGGTCGGGAGCACGGCGCAGCGCCTGTTTTTTTTGCCTTTCTTCTGTTCTTTTTCTTTCTTTTTTTCTCTTTTTCTTATTTCTTCTTCTTTTTTTCTAATTTTTTTGTTCTTTTTTTATTTTTTTTTCATATATAGCTCCGCCGAGCTCCCGCGATGCGAGCGCCCTCACGCGCAGGCGCGCTCCTCCCTCTCCACTCACTATAACACCTGCCGAGGCCGCCGCGGACAACGCCAACGCCGGATGCCTGACATAGCCCGACTAAGAAATGCATTCGCATTTAAAACTGGGGATGCGTAAAGCACGCAGCGATGGAGCGGTGTTTCCTACTGGAACATGCCAATCGCTGCTAATGTGCAATGAGAGACAGAAGACTCCGATTGGACACAGAGACTCGCAGTCCGCTTTTAGTTAACGCGCACGCTGCGAATTTTATTGCTCAAAAAACGGGCAGATTCCACGCACTGTGGGAATCGATGTAATGCGAAGCAGTCAGCAAGAAGCAAATCATGCTGTACATAATATGCATGTCATTATTCACATGTTAAGACCTGTCATTTGTGTTCATCATACAGTAACGTCGTGCAATACAAATTTTGGTGTATATCAAGCTAGCGAACTGCACGCAAGCGCACCATGAGAGTGGCATGTAAATGGCATTGTAGATGACATGCATGCCAAGATTTTATTGTTACCACCTGCCACTTACGTTCGCCTAATTTGTTACCTCGAATCGCAGCGAGACGCGAGACCAATCTGCCTCTGTTTCGCATGCGTTCATATTCTCGCGCTTTGCGCATCGTGCAGGCGCCATCCGCGTTCCAGAGTTGAAATTGACGGACACTTTGTCAATTCCAAAGTGTGTTCCTCGAACGCATGTGCCCACTGAGACGGGGGTCGGTAAGAATGGAACGTGATGCGCGCGTCTCCCTCCTTGCATGATTAGAGACGCCGGACAAAGCGACGCTACGCAAGCAAAGCGCGAGCGCTGTAGAGTCCAACGCGACCGGCGTCCGTTGCGCGCCCCGGAGCCCACCTGGCACCGTGCCAAGGCACAGCAGGTGGGACGGACGGACGGATGGACGCACATGAGCATGAGACATTAAAGGCTTTCGCCTTAAACACTTGGTGTATATCAAGCTAGCGGAACGGCCACGAGTGTCATGAGCGTGGCATGCAAGTCATGTTGCGCATGACATATCCTGATTTACATATTACCACTTGTCATTTATGCTCGTCATACAGTCACGTCACTCAATACGAAATTTGGCGTATATCAAGCTGGCGAAACGGCCACGAGTGTCATTAGCGTGGCATGCAAGTCATGTTGCACATGACATGTCATGATTTCCATAAGACCACTTGGCATTTATGTTCGTCATACAGTCACGTCACGCAATACCAAATTTGGTGTATATCAAACTAGCGAAACGGCCGCGAGCGTGCCATGAGCGTGGCATGCAAGTCATTTTGCACATGACATGTCATGATTTCCATATTACCACTTGGCATTTATGTTCGTCATACAGTAACGTCACGCAATACCAAATTTGGTGTATATCAAGCTAGCGAAACGGCCGTCAGCGCGCCATGAGCGTGGCATGTAAATCATGTTGTACATGATATGCAGGTCATGATTTTAATATTACCACCTGTCATTTATGTTAGTCATGCAGAAATGTCTCATCGTACCAATTTTTGGATATATCAAGTTAAGAAAACGGCCTCAGGAGCACTATGGCCATGGCGTGCAAATCATACTTTTCATGACAAGTTAATCATGATTTTCATGATATGACCAGTCAATCATGTTTGTCATACAGTCATGTTATGCCATACCAATTTTGGTATAAATCTCATTAACGATACGGCCAGGAGAGCGCAAGGTCGTAGGCGGCTAGATAGATAGATAGATAGATAGATAGATAGATAGATAGATAGATAGATAGATAGATAGATAGATAGATAGATAGATACGCTCAAAGTCGCCGAAGTTCGCTAAGAAATGCTTCGCATTTAAAACGCACAGGAGAAATATCCCACCGGCACCACCGCGGAGGTCAATCCATTGCCATATATACGGGGTGGCCAGTGAACGGTTGTGCAGCGCGAGCAGTCGGTTTTTTTTCAATCAAGAAACTCGCTAGCAGAGGCTGCCTGTGTCGGCGTCGCGAGGCGAGAGAGGGGGAGCGTAGGAGAGGAGAGAGAGGTGGGACGCGCACGCGCAGTGGGGAGTGTGGACGCCGCGGGCAGGGATGCCTAGAGGAGAGAGGGGGGAGCGTAGCAGGGGAGAGAGGAGGGGAGGCGCATGCGCAGTGAGGGTGTGGTTGCCGTGGGGAGGGATGCCTAGAGGAGAGAGAGGGAGAGAGGAGGTTTTTTGGAAGGGTTTGCGCATGCGCAGTAAGGGTGATCACGCCGCACACCATCACCACCGGATTAAGCTTCGCCTTAAGATGCTTCACATCTAACACCTGCCGGCGCGCACACCTCCTCAACCTATCCTCCTCCTCCGCCTCCGCGGACAACGCCGGACAACGCCGGATGCCTGACATAGCCCGACTAAGAAATGCATTCCCATTTAATACTTGAGTCCTCAGGTCCCTTAACGCGCATGGAACGGTTTAAGGCGCACCACATGCACGAGCTCGGGCCGAGCCCGGCGTCGCTGAGAGGTCGAGATGCCATCTGGGACAACCTCGTAGTCGAGTGCGTGGAGACGTCGAAACACCCTATACGGTCCGAAGTATCGTCGCAGAAGTTTTTCACTCAGTCCACGTCGTCGTATCGGTGTCCAGACCCAGACACGGTCACCGGGCTCGTATTCTGGATGGCGTTGTCGAAGGTTGTAGCGATGACTGTCGATCTTTTGTTGGCACTGGATGCGCAGGTCGGGCTTCTTCGGCGCGCTGGAGGTACACGGCGACGTCGATGTTTTCCTCATCGGTGACATTCGGTGACATGGGGTCGAGCGTCGTTGCCGGGCTCCTTCCGTAGACCAACATGTATGGCGCCATCTGCGTCGTTTCTTGTACGGCCGTGTTGTATGCATAGGTCACATTCGTGAGGATGGAATCCCACGTCTTGTGCTCGACGTCAACGCGTACATGGCCAGCATATCGGCGATGGTCTTATTAAGACGCTCGGTGAGGACATTCGTCTGTGGGTGGTAGGCGGTGGTGCGGCGGTGGCTTGTCTGGCTATATCCGAAAATCGCCTGAGTTAAATCAGCCGTAAAGGCCGTACCTCTGTCGGTGATGAGAACCTCTGGGGTGCCATGACGAAGGACGATGTTCTCAAGAAAGACCTTGGCTAACTCGGCGGCACTGCCTTTGGGCAGGGCCTTTGTTTCGGCGTAGCGGGTGAGGCAGTCGGTAGCCCCGACGATCCATTTGTTTCCGACAGCCGACGTCGGGAACGGCTCCAGTAAGTCCATGCCGCTTTGCTGGAACGGTCGGCGAGGTGGTTCGAAGGGTTGCAAAGGTGCCGCTGGCCTCTTCGGCGGTGTCTTGCGCCGCTGACAGTCCCGGCATGTCCTCACGTAACGAGTGACGTCGGTGGTAACGCGTGGCCAGAAGTGCTTTTCTTGTATCCTCGCGAGCGTGCGGGAAAAACCGAGGTGGCCAGCCGTCGGGTCGTCGTGCAGGGCATGCAGAATTTCTGGTCGCAGTGCCGAGGGTACAACGATAAGATAGCTGGCTCGGGCTGGAGAGAAGTTCTTTACGAGGACGTTGTTTTTCAAGAAAAATGATTCCAATCCTCGCCTGAATACTTTTGGGACAGCGATGGTCCTGCCCTCCAGGTATTCCATTAGACCCCTCCAGTTCCGGGTCGGCTCGCTGTCGTTCGGCGATGTCGTCGGCACGTATGGCTCCCAAGAAGCTATCATCATCCTGGTCGTCGGGCGGTGGTGGGTCGACGGGGGCACGAGACAGGCAGTCGGCGTCGGAGTGTTGCCTTCCGGACTTGTACACGACGGTAATGTCGAATTCTTGAAGTCTTAGGCTCCTCCGTGTGAGGCGACCTGAAGGGTCCTTCAAGTTAGCTAGCCAACACAAGGCGTGGTGGTCGCTTACAACTTTGAAAGGCCTGCTGTAGAGGTAGGGGCGAAACTTGGATGTTGCCCAGATGATGGCAAGGCAATGCTTTTTTGTTGTAGAATAGTTGGCTTCTGCATTGGATAGCCACCGGCTAGCATATCTGATGACCCTATCCAGTCCGCCAGACCTCTGCACAAGCACGGCGCCGAGTCCAACGCTGCTCGCGTTGGTATGTACTTCTGTTTCGGCGTATTTGTCGAAATGCGCAAGTATCGGAGGCGTCTGTAGGCGTCGTTTAAGTTCTTCAAATGATTCGACTTGCGCAGTTTCCCACTTGAATTCCACGTGGGCTTTCGTGAGGTGAGTTAGCGGCTCGGCGATCCTCTAAGCGGAACGTTCTCATGTTTGTGGGTGTGTGCGGCTGCGTTTTAAGGCGAAAGCCTTTAATGTCTCATGGTCACGTCCGTCCGGTGTCCATCCGTCCGGTGTCCGTCCACATCCCCACTGCGCATGCGCCAACCCGTTAAAAAAATAAAAATAAAAAACCTCCTCTCCACCTCTCTCTCCTCTAGGCATCCCTCCCCGCGGAGGCCACACCCTCACTGCGCATGCGCGTCCCCTCCCTCTCTCCCCTCCTACGCTCCCCCTTTCTCCCCTCCCTGCGCTCCCCCCTCTCTCCTCTAGGCATCCCTGCCCGCGGCGTCCACACCCCCCTGCGCATGCGCGTCTTCCCCTCTCCTACGCTCCCCTCCTCTCTCGCGTCGCGACGCCGACGCAGGCAGCGTCTGCTAGCGAGTTTCTTGGTTGAAAAAATGTTGCAGTGGCTTAGCTCGGCTATGGCAGGATATACGTAGCGTTAGCAAAGGTTCAGCTGATTCATAATGAGGACTAAAACTGCGCTAAAAACACAAAGACGAGGAAAACAGGACTCGCGGTGACTCACAACTGAAAGTTTGATGTTTGAAGGATGACATATATACAGTGAACATCTGATGAAATAGGATCATTGGACAGAGATACGCGTACGTCACAAAGTGGCACCAAAATATTTTAGCTCACAATCAGCAAGAGATACCGACGGTTCACTTATACACCCCCGCGTACTGTTAATTTTGAATGCCTCGAACAACTCACGTGTGCACCGGTCCTTGTTCTCATTATGAATTTAAACCAACTAGCCCGACTCGGTGCTCTAGTACAGCTGATTATTCTTAGCTTTCCTGATTGTCTAGATTGTCTAGGATTAGCTTGATTATCATGCTTACTGCTGCTCCAATGACACACACACGGTATACGTATTATGTGGCACATGTATATTTTTGCTCAGGTTGCTTCTGTATTGCCACAAAGACGGCTTGGTGATCAGTGAAGAAACACGCTGCCGTCTCTATGGCCCCAACACAGTATTCTGTTCATTCTTCCTACCCTCAACCGCTGATTGCCAGGCAACTACTTCGGGATCCGATGAGTCACACTTCTCCGCTCTTCTGCGCCGTTGAGCAGCATTTGCGCTCTCCTTCTCCATGGCTGTACCGCACTAGCAAACGCCAGTCAGAAGCGCAGCGGCTCCAGCGCAGTGTCAGACGGCGACTGCACAGCGAAGGCTGCGCGCGCACGCCGGCGCCACTGCGTCTACCACGGCTACGACGTCACTCCTCTGGGAATGCGCAGACCGGCAGCGGTGAGTTGCGCGCGGCGGCGGCGGAGTGGGCGGGAGATTCCGGCTCCGGTGCGCCAGCTGTGTGACATCACTGATCCTCGCGCATGCGCAGCACGGCTCTTGATGTGCCGCGCGAAACGGGTTTGGCTAGGCCAGTGTAGCTAACGCTACAAAACCGACTGCTCGCGCTGCACAACCGTTCACTGGCCATCCGGTATATATGGCAATGGATCTTGACCTGCAAGGTGGTGCCGGTGGCAGATTTCTCCTGTGCGTTGTCGAACGATAAAAAATTTGCAGCGTGCGCGTTAGTAAAAGCGGACTGCGGGTCTCTGTGTCCAGTCCGAGTCTTCTGTCTCTCATTGCCCATTAGCAGCGATTCGGATGTTCCAGTAGGAAACGCCGGTCCATCACTGCGTGCTTTGCGCCCCCCCCCCCCCCCCAGGTTTCTCTCCTGTGCAACGCTGCGATGAGCGCCAGCGTCAACGCCGCCGCCAGTGTAAACGTTAGCGCCCGCTGCTTTGCATCTACACATGGTTCCCTTTAGCGGGAGACGGTGTAATCTTTAAGGCGAAAGCCTTTAATGTCTCATGCTCACGTCCGTCCGGTGTCCGTCCGACCTCCGTCCGGCGTCCGTCCGTCCTTCTGTCCGTCCATCTGTCTGTCTGTTCGTCCTTCCGTCCATCCATCCGTCTGTCCGTCCGTCTGTGCATCCGTCCGTCCGTCCGTCCGTTCGTCCGTCCGTCCATCCATCCATGTCCGTCCATCCATCCATGTCTGTCCGTCCGTCCGTCCATCCGAGCTCTGGCACGGAGCCAGGTGGCCGCCGGGATGCGCAAACGGACGCCGGTCGCGTCGGACTCTACAGCGCTCGCTCTTTGCTTGCGTAGCGTCGCTGTGCCCAGCGTTTGCAATCATTCTGACCGACGCCGTCTCAATGGACCCACGCATTCACGGAATACACTTTCCAATTTACAAAGGGTCCGTCAATTTAAGAGCTGGAACGCGGATGGCGTTTGCACGATGCGCAAAGCGCGAGAAAATACTAATGCATGCGAACGGAGGAAGATGAGTCTCGCGTCTCGCTGCGATTCGCGGTAAAAAAATTAAAGAAGAAAACACGCACCCATTCGGTTTGCGTCTTATCCCACTGAGAGTGTGAAAGAAAAAAAAGACATGGCATAATCAGTGGAAGGAAGGAAGGAAAACATTTATTGTGAGAAAAAGGTTTGTGGTACGGGCCAGCTTAGTCCGAAAGTCCCATCTAGCAGTGCTGGCTGTCCTCAGTCCAGGACGCCACAGGCAATTGCCGCCCTTCGGGCCCTGTCGATCAAACTGATCTGATCGTCAAGGCTATCGCTGGCCAGCAACTCCTCCCACCGCTCCACACTCGCTTGGTCAATGACGGGCAGGCCGGGAATGGCCCGGCAGGTCCATGTAATGTGCATTAGTGTGGGTTTCTCAGAGCACCATGGGCAGCGCGCAGAGTATTCTGTGGGGTGCATTTTATTGAGAAAATGCAAGTTTGGGTAAGTTCCGGTCTGGATTAAGCGCCAGCTGACAGCTTCCTCCTTTGTGAGCTTCTTGTGGGGAAGGAGTAGATACGCCTGAGTCCTTTGTAATAATTGAGGATGGCCGCATACTCACACGGGACCGGGATAGGCTCCTCGGATGCAGCGTCATGGGGTGCTCGGTCTGCTGTATACCCCTCGAGCCACCCTGTCTGCCTCCTGGTTCCCCTCCAGTCCCATGTGACCTGGCGTCCATATTATCCTGTGCCGGATGATAGGCTTTCGTGTGTCCAGGGTGTCGTTGGGATCTGGTGCGCCAAGGAGAATTCTAATCGCCGATCGACCAACTCGCCCATTCAAGAAATTTCTACATGCCGCTTGTGAGTCCGTAAGGATGTTTAGTGACCGTCTTTGGTGGTTGCCGGTAGCAATGGCCAAAGCGATGGCCGTTTCTTCAGCCTCTGTAACGGAAGAGCAGCGGATTGATGCACTGGTGATTTCGCGTAGATGATGGTCGACTACCGTGGCTACAGCCTTATTGCGATTACCAGGGTAGAGCGCTGCATCTACATATCTCGCGCTCGTTTTATTTGAGTGCTCTTTCCGGAGAGCCTTGACTCCCGGGCCTCCCGTCGACCATGATGGAGTTGAGGATCCATATTACGGGGTATGGGGGCAACCTTGTAGGTAGCTTGCAGGGTTTCGTGGAATAGGGCGTTGTGCGGGGGGCCCACATCTCGAAGGGGGCCCATATGCCCAAGGCGCCGCAGTTGGTCCCTACCGGTGGAAGTCTGCGCGAGTCGTGAGAGTTGGGGTGGCCAGTTGCGCTTCCCGTAACTCTTCAAATGTGTTGTGGACGCCGAGACTTAAAAGTTTCTTGTTAGAGGTTCCTAAGAGGGAGCTTAAGGGCTGCCTTGTACGCCCGTCGTAACATAGCGTCTATCTGGTCCGTTTCCGCTTTAGTGAGATGTTGATAAGGAAGGCTGTAGGTCACTCTGCTGACGACGAGGCTGCGGACAAGTTTTAGTGTGTCCTCCTCTCGCATGCCGTGGCGGCGTGTGGTGACTCGCGCTATCATACGAGATACCTGTAGAGTGGTGGTGCGAAGGATACTGAGGGTGGCTGCTCTGACGGTTCGACTGCACCCACATGCCCAGGATGCATACAATAGTCTTTTTTCCGGTATTTCTTGTCCTGCCAGCATAATGCGCAGCCGATGGCTCGGATCTTGGGGGTTGGGTTTATTTTTCTTTGAATGCCAGATGCGGAGAAGCTCCCATTTCTCTGTGGAGCAGGCAGAGGGCCACAATCACGCACGTAATCCTCAACGCAGGTAGCCGCTTGTAGCAGACGGGTCTTTTTCTCCGAGGAACCCCTTTGTGGCCCATAGCGTAATATCGTCCGCATAGAGCGCATGCTGGACTCCCTGAATTTGTTGGAGTTTACGCGCGAGGCCTATCATTGCTACATTGAAAAGCAGCGGGGAAATGACAGACCCCCTGCGGGGTGCCCTTGTTAGGAACAGTCAGTGTGGCAGACCGAAGTGTGCCCAGCCCTATCGTCGCAGTGCGATTTGTGAGGAAAGTCCTGACGTATTCATACGTTCGGTGGCCGCAATTGAGGGCAGCGAGTGAGTCAAGTATAGATCGATGACTGACGTTGTCAAAAGCGCCTTTGATGTCCAGGGCAAGGAGGATGTGAGCGCCGTGCTGCGGTACTGTTTCGAGGACTTCCTCTTCAATTTGAAGGAGGACATCTTGGGTTGATAAGCGAGCCCGGAAGCCAAACATGGTATTAGGAAGGAGTGAGTGGTCTTCTAGGTAGTTCTGGAGACGGGTAGTAATCACTCTCTCATAAATTTTTTCCAAGGCAGGAGGTCAGAGAGATGGGCCGGAGGTTCTCGATCCCAAGCGCCTTGCCTGGTTTTGGAATCAAGATTATCTTGGCGTGTTTCCATTCGGGCGGGACTGTACCCTGCTCCCAGTGTGCGTTGAGGAAGGCCGTGAGATCATTCACAGCTGAATCGCTGAGATTCCGTATGAGGCTGTAGTTGACATCATCGGCACCGGCGGCTTGTATTACGAGTGCTGCTGCGAATCGCGGCATAGACCTCGTCATTCGTTATTGGGCTGTCCAGGATGTGATTTGGCTTCCCCTGATATGTCCCCTGATAGGGAGGTGGATTGACGGCGCCAAAGCACTTGCATCGGACCTGCTCCAAGAGTTCATCTTCAGTACCTGGGTAGGTGTGGACCAGCCGTGTTATTGATTTAGTCGTTTCATTCTTTGTTTTTGTGGGGTCGATTAGAGACTTTAAGATATTCCAAGTGCGAGCCGTCCCCAGTGATTTTCGAAGGCTGTCGCTGAATTGAGCCCAATTAAGGCGAGTTAGTTGCATCGCATATAGCTCCGCCTGAGTTGTTAGGGCTGCAATTCTAAGCTTTAATTTGCGATTGTGCTTCTGGGTTTTCCACCTCTTGATTAGGCTGCGACGTGCTTCTCAGAGGTGAAGTAGATGGCCGTCGACTTCTGGATTCTGCAATGTTCTAGATATGTTCTTGGTGCACTTGTTCATCACGTTTCTTAATTGAGCAGTCCAATCACCCAGATCTGAAAGGTGGTCGAGAGTCAACGTGGTTTCTTTACGGAAAGCGTCCCAATCTGTGATCTTTGCTTGTCCAATAGGGCGACTCTTGGCGCACTCGGTGAGTTGGGTACGGACGATGTAGTGGTCACTGCCCAAAGTCTCTTGCATGTTTTCCCAAGTGTACGACGCTTTGCCTCGAATTAGAGTAAGGTCGGGACTGGTGTCTTGACATACACTGTTGCCCAGTCGTGTGGGTGCAGCTGGATCGTTAAGCAAGATAAGCTGAAAGTCGTCTATAGCTGCATCTAATTGTCTACCCCTGGCATCGCTTTTTGCGGTAGCCCCAACGATCGTGGTGTGCGTTGAAGTCGCCTAGTATGATAATTTCTTTGTTTTGTGCGATACGGCATGCTTCTCGAATGAGTTTCCGCAGATCCGCGTCCGACTGCCTAGGCGGGCTATAAACATTAAGCACTATTAGGCTGTTCTTGGTCATCTTCTGCTTTTTTTACTTGCAAGATCAGCTCAATAATGACATGATCAACATTAGTATTAGGTATGCTATCATGGCCGATGACCGTTAGCGACTTCTTGACTAGGATGACCACCTTCCCATCCTCCGGACCCTCAAAAACTTCGTATCCGGCGAGTGCGGGGAGTGTCCCTGTCTCCTGAAGTGCGATGATATCCGGCGACACCAGTTGCTTCTGAATAAATTGTTGTAGAAGGCCCCGTTTACGACGGTAGCCGCGGCAGTTCCATTGCCAAATTTCTAAGCATTTCTAAGCTGCGCTGCCCATACTATTTCTGAGAGGTGGAGTGAGTGATTTAGGAAGCCAGCTTTACGACACCGGGGGTCTAATGGTGGTTGTGTTGTGGCACGTGGAATGCCAGTTGTGGCTCGCTTTTTTCGTGCTATGCTGCTTTGTTCGCTGATTCGTGCGTCAATACGATTTTCAATGGCGTCTAGACGAGCACTTAGTTGTGTATTTTGGTTCAAGAGGGTTTGGTTAAGCTGCTGTGTAAGTTGCTGCGTAATCTGCTGTGTTAGATCACTCAGCATGCCCTGAAGTGTTGAAAGGGTGACCAGAGGGTCGTTAGAAGATTTTGGTGCTACAGGGGCTTGGGAGTTCGTGGAGGTTGTGGCAGGGTGCGAGGTGCGGATCCCCGTGATGAGGGCTGGTAGCTCTGCCATTTCCTTAGCATGTGTGGCTCGTAGGGTTTGTAATGCACGTTTGAGTGCCTGATTTTCGCGAGCTAGGTTGTCAAACAGTTGCGGATGGGGTTCGTTCAGCGAGTGTGGAACCGCGGGAGCAGAAACTTTTGCCAGCCAGCTCACCTTATTGCCACCCCCGCGGGGCGGGTGTTAGGATTCTTCATCTTGGTGCCTTTGGCGCTCTGTGGGCGTCGCTGCAGCTGCTGCTGCTGCTGCTGCTGCTGCTGCTGCTGCTGCTGCTGCTGCTCGGTGTCCTGATGGTTCTGCAGGCTGGCCTGGGGTTGGTGTTGGTCCAAGCCCCCCGCAGCGGGAAGGGGCGGGAAGGATGTGGATCTGGATCGAGACCGAGAGCTGGACCTGCTACGTGATGCGTCCCCCTCCGAGCTGAACCACCGAGGGCGCCGCGAGGGTGGCCGGCGTTGTGGCTTGCGACCGCGTTCACTGTACGTTGCCGGGGCTTTGGTCTGGTGGGGTGGTGGATGATGCCGAATTGTCTTCAGCCGTTGTCGACACTCCTTAGCACCTGTCAGGTGTCCCTCCCCACATATCTGGCACTGGGCTGTGCAGGGGTGGTCTGTCGGTGGGTTGAGTAGACCGCAGTTGCGGCATACAGGAGCTGTCGGGTTAGGGCACACGTCTGATCTGTGCCACTGTTGCAGACAAACCTTACAGACTTGTCGGGTAGCTTTGTAAGGATGGCACGCCACCTCACCCCCATAGAAAGAGCACGTATCGGGGGAGGATCATGGCGCCATCGAAAGTGATGACTGCTGTGTTGCTGTTTCCTAGCATTCGAGCACTATGCACCTTGACGCCCTGCGTGCGTACCCGTAGGTTTGCCAAGAGTTCTTCTGGCGGCGTTCCTGGTTCGATGCCGTGGATAACACCTCGCAAGGTGCCTTCCGGGGCAGCCACATACGTGTTGAACTCGTAGTTTTTGCCACCCAGGGTCAGGGTGTGCACTCGACGAAGTACCCGCCCTGTCTCTTCGTGCGGTGTGCTTACGATGATGATGTTGGATCCGGGTCGAATTCGGGCAATAAAGTCGCTGCCCGTGCAGTGAGGGTGGGGTTCGCAAGCAGCCGCTATGGCGCGAGAGATTTGATGCGTAGAGTATTCTTTGATGGCCAGGCCTTTCTTCGGTCGAAGCACAATTTTAAGGTCACTTCGAGGCAGCGGCGGCACGGCTTTCGTCGAAGCGGACGCGACGCTGTGGAGACTGTTGTCGTCGGAGACGCCGCCGCTGAAGCGGCGGCAGGAGCGTTTTAGGAGCCATGGCCTGTTGAAGCGTTCCCGGTGGCGGACGGGGCCGCAGCTTGCCCGGCCTGTTGCTGCGTTGCTCCCCGCTCGCGTTCGCGTCTATTTTGCTTCTGTCGTGAGCGACGTGACAACGCCAATTGCCAGTTTGGATCCTGGTCATCAGCGTTTCCCTCGGACTCCTTGGGTACTTGAGTTGTTCCGCGGTCATCCTCATCACTCGCCCATGTAAGTTCGTCGAGGTCAGAGGGGTCGGCCGGAAGCGGCGAGTTGAATTGGTCGTCGTCCGGTCGCGAGTCCATTTCACGGTCAGTGCACGAACTCGTTGAATGGTGGGTGGGATCCATCGTGGGATTAGGGGCCCCGCCGCGAGGCCTGGCAGCCCGTCACTCGCCGAGGCGAGCTAGGTCTGCCGTTAGGCTTAGTGGGCCAGCGCTCGCTTCGTCACTTTACAAGTCGAAAATGGGCAAGAAAAATGACCCACCGACTAGAAAGTTGGGTCCGGGTGGTCCCTCTGTTGAGCACTTGAAAGTCCGACAGATTGTCGGTGACGACAAAAAGAGGTGATCCGGGTCAAAATCTACGATGTGCGCAGAGCCGACGTGACATGCGTCCGCTCAGCGCCACAGCGGCGTCCTTTTTTGATAATCAGTGGAATGGGCACACGCTTTCGCCGAACACACTTTGGAATGTACAAAGTGTCCTTCAATTTTTTTTCTTTTTTTCTCTCTCTCTCTCTTTCAACTCCCCTATTCCCTAACCCCAGTGCAGGGTAGCATACCATATACTACCTTCTGGTTAACCTCCCTGCCTTCCTCTTCTCTTTATCTCTCTCTCTTGAAAATTCCTTGACGAAGCGTCTGTAATAGTCGCGCAAGCCGAGAAAATCGGCGCACGGCCTTTTTGTCAGTGGGTGGCGGGAAGGCGGCGATGGCAGCTGTTTTGCGCGGGTCGGGGGCGAACTCCTGACTTGCTGCTGACGTGGCCCAAGAACAAGAGCTCCTCGTATGCGAAGCGGCAATTTTCTGGCTTCAGAGTTAGTCCGGAGGTCTTGACCTTCTTCTCGGTCATGTCAGGGTCGGTGTGTCGGAAAAGTCGGGTCATCTCCTCGGTGAAGATTGTCCACGTTTTCGTTCGGGAGCTGGTCCCGTGTTTCTAGTAAAGCGGCCCTTTCTTTACGTACTACGCTTGCGAACGCTGCCACGAAGCTGGTCAGGAAGACGTCCCAGGTTTTCACGGTAGACTCCCCTGTTCTCATAACAGGTCCTGGCGCTGTCTTCCAACGCGAAGAACACAAAGCGCAACTTGTCATTGACGTCCCAGTTGCTGACGGCCGCAGTCCTCTCGTACTACTTGAGCCACGTTTCTGGGTCCTCACATGATGTTCCCCGAAAGATTGGCGGCTTCCTTGGCGGCTGCATCACGATCGCGGAAGGTGGCGCAGGAGATGTGATCGTTGCCGCAGTTGTGGTCATGGTCTTGGTCTTGCGAGTCTTGGCGGGTTGAGGGCCGTACTCCGGTTGTAGACATTGCTGCCTATGGCTAACTCGCTGGTCGTGGTTGGTGTCGACGTCTCCTTCACGACTGGGGCTGGGTTCACGGCTTGACAGGGGGCGTCCGGTACATGAACGAAGCAGCACCTCCACCAGATGTCACGGGGTTGTGACGTGGATGAAGGCAGGAGTAGGCTTCTTTGAGGTGAACCTTTTAGATGCGAAGCATCTTATGCTCGGGGCTGTATCCGTCCCTCCCGCGTCCGGTGTCCCGCGTCTGGTCACTTTCATGAAGTAGGGAAGCAGCCACTATACGAACCAGACACTGTAGTACAATAAGGCCGTCAACCACCATAACAGTCACAAGAGTCATGGCCGAGAGCACAGAGTGGCTGCTTAGCAATGGCTAGGCAGGTGGTGGGTGCAAGCAAAGAATAATGCTCAGCACAGGTGGTGTCTGTCGCCCATATTGACTCCATTCCATGATCTTGCTTGCATGTGCTTGTCGGGGCTTTGTCCGTCGCTCCTTCCCGCGTCCCACAGCACCTCTCTCTCCCTGTCCTACGCTCTCGCCCTTTCTCTCCTCTAGGAATCCTCTACTCTACGGAGCGGCGCCCGCGTCCCGTTGACTCCATTCCTTGATTTTGCTTGCATGTGCTTGCGGGGGGCTTTGTCCGTCCCCTCCTTCCGGCGTCCCACACCCCCTCTCTCTCCTCTCCTACGCTCCCCACATTTCTGTCCTCTAGGAATCCTCTACTCTACGGAGTGGCGCCCCGCATCCCGTTGACTTCATTCCTTGATCTTGCTTGCATGTGCTTGCTGGGGCTTTGTCCGTCCCTCCTTCCCGCGTCCCCTCTCTCTCCTCTCCTACGCTCCCCCTTTCTCTCCTATAGGAATGCTCTCCTCTACGGAACGGCGCCCGCGTCCCACACCCCCACAGCGCATTCGCGTCCGCTCTCTCTCCTCCTACGGTCACCATTCCGTCTTCTCCTCTAGGAATCCTCTACTCTACGGAGCGGCGCGCACGACAGGTGTTGCGACAGCTGCATACTCGGCTGGGGGCGCTGCGGTAGTTCCGCGGTATGAAAATGACTGAGCGCGCGCGCCTTATTTTCTCTCCTGTGCAGCGCCGCGATGAGCGCCCGGACTGCTACCGCGAATCGGGAGCGACGTTTCTTCCGCTCAAAGCCAGCCATCTCCACCACACATGGTTCCCTTTAGCGGGAGATGGGGAATGTTTTATAAGGTACACATAAAGTTTTTATTTGACCGGACTTGTGGCCGGGAAACCGAATGTCAAACTACAGCAAGTAATGCACGCTGTGCACTGATACACTGATAGCGGCGAGCAGAGGCGTCGACCGTCGATAAACTGATCATCGTTGGAGCGGGCCGGCTTTTATACATCTCGCGTCGAACATTCTAGCCTTATCACTGGTCATCGCGCAAGCTCTGGAATAATCGTGAGTGTTCGCGTGCTGTGCGCAATGTTAAGAAAACGATCTACTACAAACGTGAAGCTTCTCGAACACTGAGGCGCGATCTGCGCCGAGCATTGCTCACAGTCTTTGTGGGTTTAAACAGATCACATCAAAATAACACTCGTGGCAATCTCGCATTTCTGCTTTCGTGCAGGTATGGTTGCGGCATTTTTACGCTGCGTTGGTAAGGAAGACAGTCAAGGGACGCTTTGACAAAAGCACTTTCGCACTTGTACAGATGCCGGGTTGAAACTGCGTATTTGTTCTTATTCGAGAGGTGCGATTAAAGTATTGTGGCACGTGCGACATCACAGTGTTGCAAATATTATTAGTTATTTTGGTAAGATGTATGATTAGCGAAATCTATGGACAAATCAACATAGCGAAAACTTGCAAGCTTGCTGACCTTTTTAGTAGTCACAGTTGGTATTATCCGCGACGTGCCGGGTTGTACGAGCGCACCTCAGGAACTCATGTGAAAAAAAAAAACAGAAGACAAAAAAAACAGAAAAAAAGGCAAAAGAAAGAAAAAAACGCTAGGCCTAAGAGGGCACGCAGCACACAAACAGCGAAAGCTGGAGGAGCGGCCTTTCTAGAGCCTGTTCTGAACACTCCCGGAGCGAGTGCTACAACTGCACTTGCAAGGTATTCACTACATCATAAATTGTCATAATTTTGGAAATAGGTAAACATCCACTATACCGTTATGCATCATTATGTGCACTACGTTGATGCCGTTCCTGAAGATGAAGAATTATCACGATTACGTCATTTGCAATGGGTGGGAAGCTTTAAACCACAAGCTCGCTATGCAATTCGCATTAACGCCTGTTTGTCATTTCACTCTTCTACCAAGCTATATTACATCAGTTAACATAGTTCCTCGCCCAACACGAAGCGCGTTTAGGGTCTTTTGGACCTCAGCTCTTAGGCGCCCGTTCCTGCATTCCTGCGTTCCTGCGTGCCAATCGAGTATTCCACCACATAGCGCTGCTGGTACTTGACACTCATTTGCAAAAACACCCTATACAGGCGTCATGTCGGGCAAGGAATCGCGTTAACCTATGTGGTATAGCGTGGCAGAAGAGTAAAATAACAACCAGTAATCACAAAACAGCAATTGCGCAACGAGTGTGTGGTATAATGCTTCCCACCCACAGCAAAGCTCTGAGGCATAATCGTCCCATCGTCATCAGCCATATGCGGCATCGACAAAGTGCACATAATTCCTTACAAATGGGTAGCGGGGTACCTCGCTTATCCGCAGAAAGTCGAATAATGGCGTAGTGAGGTGCGGTCCTACTTCACAAATATTATAATTTATGGCTGGTGGATACCTTGCGTTTCAACCCTAAACTTCAAACACAGTTGGCCTTGCCCCAACACGAAGCGGCGTTAATAATTCGCATTTAGTAGTATCGAAATCATCGGTGATATTTTTTGCGACGGTGTTTAAAAGGGGCCCTGCAAAACTTTTTTCAGCATGGTGAAAAAACGATGACGATACGTAGTCGAGGCTCCCGAGAACATGCGAGCGAAACATTATAGCGCAGCACGAGGCCCCAAAATTTACAACTAATTCTCAAAGTCAGTCAGAAATCGTTCCCTCTTCTTTGTACAAATGACGTCATACACCCAAATGACCGCGCCATATACCCAAGTTCACAGCCAATAATGGTTGATTTGAGGCAAAATGAGCTGCATAGTTACCGTGGCCGCTGCAGGAGGCCGCCACGTGCTCGCGCGCGCGCGTTGCGATCAGACTGAAAAGTAAAAGAAAGCGCTCAAGGTCACGACGTGCGCGTGACCTCCCTCCCAGCTCAGTTTCCAGCGCGCTCGTCGGAACGAGCGGAAAAAGCAATTACGGCGTGAGGCAAATCTCTGTAACTCCGCTCGTGCCCGGAAGTAGATTCTAAAAATATTTGAGGCGGTCGGTTTGTGGGGCAATAAACTCCTCTACTAAAGCCATTCGATCGTTACTTGGAAAAGTATTGCAGGGCTCCTTTTTAAGCACAGCGTGGCACTGTGGTAGAATATCCGACTGTCACGCAGAGTGTCCGGGTTCGAGTCGCGCTCGATCTTGGATGCTTTTTAGGGGGCGAAAGCACCATAGGGTCTAGGCTTGTCCGTTGTCCGCCACCGCACACGCAAGGTACCCACTATTCGCCCCACTGTATGTCCGTCACGGCACTGCCCATGCAAGGTACCCCACTATACGTCATGACGATGACGCTAATGACGATG
>JALIZH010020427.1:0-20890 GCA_030522465.1 Rhipicephalus appendiculatus | reverse complement strand
TTAAATATGTCTGAGCGCTTAGTAATGGGTGGGCCTTTCAGACACCCACTCGTTGCTCAATTCTCATGTTAAAACCCCTGGCGCGATTCTACGCTTCTGCCACGCAACATATGATGCGTTAAGGAGACCCCCTTCTACTACAGGGCATTCATACAGTGTTCTTCACCAGTGCAGTTTCAACAAATATCGTGGCTCTGTGGTAGAGCACCTGCTTGCCACGCAAATGACCTGGGTTTTATCCTCACTAGGACCCGCAATTTTTTTTATTTATTTTATGAGCATGTTTCTCGATTCGTGTGTCACAGACACGATGATTTTTCGATTACAACCAACTACGCCAACGCCGAAACCGACGCCGGAGCATCTGCGAAATGAGCTCTTTAACGCTTCTGCGTTAAAAATATATAGCAACTGTAAGGAACTGTCCTATAATGAAACCATGATGCTCGAGTGCTGAAAAAACGGCAAGTATTGAAAGAGTACCTTGAACAGTCGATTTATAGCGGATTTCTTGCGTGCTTGGCTTTCCAAACCTAAACAAAAAGTTTGCCGCTGAAATTAACTTAGAAAATACTGTACAACAATTGTCTACATGTGTGGAATTCCCTCAAATTTTTTTACAGCAATTGTTTTTGTCGAGCGCCACGATTGGGACGGTTGGCGTAGAATGACCCTGCAACATGTCATGAAGGCTATACTCGTAAACGGAGCGAACGGGTTAAAAAGTGACGTTGCATGATTGCTTTGCTTGAACCATCAAGGAATAACCTACAATGGTGTTTGTATCTTCTTGTTTTACAAGTTCATGTGGTTTTCACAGTCCAGGCAAAAAGTTTTTCCATGAGACAGGAGAAAATAATATCTTTGAATTTGTCAAGAATACTTGTCGCGCGTTTCTTTATATTATTCCATTCACTGTCTCATGGAAACATAATTGTAATTTTCTTAAATCACCGACTTATTGTAATTGAAAGCACATTGCATAGGGAAAGTCAACCTTCCTGTGGGGATAAAATATCAAAATTTCCGCAGGAAGGGGTGGAACACGGCGCATAGGTTTGAGAGCAGCCCTGGGGGGGCACGCGAAAGTGCCATTTGTAACAGAATTGGAACAACCAGAAACACGTTTCGGAGCAGGCTTGGAGCAACCAGAACGAACATTTTGAAGAAGACTTGGAGCAGTATGAAAGACCGGTTAGAGAAGTTGCAGCACACCTTCAAAGCATTGCAGAAGCAGCATTGGTCAAATGCTGAATCTGGCACAGAGTATGCCAAATCGTGCACTAGTCTTATGTAGCTATGCACATGTTCGTGTTGTCTCTTTTGTTCTGTTGTTCATAGTTCGTCTCCCAACGGCCACAGTCGTGCTAGGTAGTATAATGCCTGAAGAGATATGCTCGCATCCTGGAAGGTTTTTTCTTGTTTAAACTTCTCCAGAACTGCGAAATAATGTCGCCGTTTTTGTATTCTGGTACAATGCAATATTGATCACAAAAGACTATTCTTCTCAATAAAGTTTATGGATTTCATGCAAGCCACTTTCATGTAATGAGCCCATAAACACATGCGAAAGAAAAGGGAAAAAAGACAAAGTTTCGTCCCACGACTTCTGAAACCGCCGCCCCTTCTATTTTCTTTTGCTTTTGCTCGGAGCGTCGCACCGGCAGAGCCAACCTATACTGCCGATCACAGTGTTGATGAAACCGGGACCATACACGTTTCAAAGAAAGCGGAAACTCGATGTTTCAGCCACGTTTTCGGGCACGGAGCTTTATGGCTGTCTCATCTTGCGGCTAAATTCATGCGCTGCGGCGCAGTACTGCGCTGCTAAACGAGTTTAGCGCCGCAGGCCCGGTTTGGCGCCCAAGAGCGCAGCTAAACATGTTTGGTTAAGGATGTCGCGAATGACGCAGCTGTGCCACCTATGTACAGGGGGAAAGTTTCAGCGAAAGGGTACGTTGTTTTCTACGTCCAGTTTCCTGATCCCGCCGTAACCAGCATAGCATGACAAGCTGCTCGCTCTTGCTATTGTTCTGTTTTAGTGAACGGTGTTCATAACAGCCGGTGCGCCAATCTGCTGTGAATATGACCAGCACTTTATGCGTTTTGTGGCTTAGTGTTTTCTGCCACTACTGTCTTTAGTGTGGTCAACCTCTCGGCCGAAGAAAATTATCCGAGCATGTTTGTTTTCGGACTTCGTAAACTGCTCCAATTACTGTAGAAAACAGTCAGCCTTGCGAAAAAATGTGACATTATATGTAAAGGCGCACAAATGAGACAAAACTGCGATTGCCAGTGTTGTGCCGTACAAGTTATGTGGTACCTCTTTTGCTTATAAATGCGTTGGGACTCCACATGGTGAAAATGTAAAGCTTATAATTTAGAAGAACGCAATTAAGATCCCTACAAGAAATCCAACCTGTCCCCTCAGTTTCGTGAAAAGGTATATTGTCATGGCTGCACGGCGATTTTTTTTCTTTCTTGGTGTTCAATTACTGTATGAAGCATGCTATGAAGATATAGTGTTCGCTGACAATTGAGCTAGTCCAAACCTGCTGACACCAACATACTTACGAAGGTAATCAAGCAATAATATTACCACTCAGTGACACTCACTCAGGGACACTTGTAAAAATTTATGTATGTCACGCAATCAAGTCATCCAAAAGCTCTATATTCACATCCTAACCGAAAGGTGTGCAGAATGTTTTACAACGAACGCTATTTTTAGATCCCAAGAACTGTCCATTTTGGCGCTCAATCCACCACCGCCACAGCCGGTGTCCGTAATCTCTATACCGTGAAATAAGAAGAAAAAAAATGATAAAATAATTTCTAGCATTGGATGAAATCCCTACGACAGAGTTACACTGCATTTTTTTTAACACGAAAGTGTTTTATGCCGGGGTCCTCCAAGATTTCGGTGACGTATTTCCGTCACGGAAATGACGTCGAAAAAATACACATGATCAGAAGACAAAGAAAAAAAGTTCCGTCACCCGGAGTCGAACCTATGACTTCTTGGTCCGCAAGAAGAGATGCCGGGCACGCTATCCACTGCGCCACGGTCACTTTTTTTTTCTTGCATGGTATTTATTCAACTTAAACACGGCAGTAATTCAGTACACATAGACAACTAATATGTTAATTCTTCTATTGCGACACAATGACGAGCACACAACACTAAAGAATTTACCATCTCTAGAACGAATGCATGAAATAACGGCCTTTTTCGAAATATAGTCTAGAATGGCGGTAAGGATAAACACCTCACCAACACATTATACCATTCTGACTGAAAGTCCATTTCCTCATATACATCACATATTTGAATTACCATTCGAATGAAGTGGGCTGTTGACGAAATTAATGCTTCAGCGTTTCTCTTTAACATGCGCGTCTTTCACAGGCTATGCATCGAACAAGACTTCGTGCTAAATTCACATTTCGTGCGATATCTGCTGCCAGCAAGCTACAATGATGTACCATTCGACATGTTTCTGCTGCGCCACGGTGACATACTCTGTAAGCATTACAAACGCGCCTTTTATATCTACCATTGTCCCCTCACAGTGTTCTTGCTAAAGTGAAGTAATGCATTATAACTGTGCAAGCTACGATTAGTTTCTTCAGAGCGTCGTTTCTACGCGTCTGTACCATTCGGCGCGTTTCGACTAGGAAAAGTGCAATTTTGTCGACGTATTAACACACTGCCGGGTGGCGATCTTACCCCCAGCGTCAGCGTCGCTCATAGCATCCATCCATACCAAAGGTAGCTCTGCGACGCGCGAGTGCTTAGAGTGGCCGTAACTGCGCGTTCACAACTTGCACCCGCCCCGCGAAAAATCGCAGCCGGCCAACACGAAAGACACGACTCGCGTTGCGTTTCAGTCTGGTCGGGCAGTGCTGTTCAATAAACGCGAGTAGGCGACCTTAGCCGAAATTCGGCGTCCAATCAGTGACGCTCTTCTGGCTGTCACACCGCTTTCTCTGTTTCCGCTCTCACCGTACAGCTACCACAAGCATATATGACAACATAGGTTTGTTTAATCATCCCTCATAGATGTTAGTCGTCGGGATACAGATGTACCACAAAGTGTGAACGTGGATGCTTCCACGTTAAACGGTGTTATAACTGTCACACACCAATAGACATAGTGTAAGCTCTTTTATATCAATGTACAGTAAACATTCAACTACTTCTGTAAGGACACGTTTCACTTTCGTGTTATACCGATTCCTATGACAGACGGATCAACCATGTCTTTTTTTTCGTTATTTCCAATTGTACGTCAAACAAACGGGGACAACCGTAATTATGTGACAAACCAAACAAAATAAAATTGGAGGACGCTTGAGCTTCGCCTTTAGAAGCAGATCGCGATAGCGTAATAGGGCCTCGTGCGCATCGCCTTGTAAACTGCTAGTCTGTTTCGGCTCTCTGTGCAATGCCTCAACCGTGCGTGCAAGGAAACGAACGACTGTGCGCATAACATTTTCCGTTTCAAAGTATCATTGAATGCCTATTGCAAGTACAGTTGTTAAGTGCCCACTACGCCATAATTATTCCTTTTGTAAACCACAAACGTCCCACTACGCGTCCTTAGGGCAACACGCGAACCTACGCAGCTGTTCACTTTGTTGATGGTTCTGCTGCTGATGATGATTAAGTATGTCTGAGCAATTTGTAATGGGTGGGCCTTTCAAAACACCCACTCTTTGCTCAATTCATATCCTTTGACGCCCTGGCGCGATTCTACGCTTCAGCGTAGAATATATATCATGCATTAAGGAATATATGATATATAGAGGAATATAGGAATTAATGGGAATATATATATTTAATATATTTAATAAGAATATAGTAATTAATATAGAACATTAAGGCCTATAGGAATATATGATGCATTAAGAAGACTCATTCCATTACATGACATTCATTTAGTGTTGTTTTCCAAAGCTGTTTCAGCAAATATTGTGACTCTGTGGTAGAACACCTTCTTGCCATGCACACAACCTGAGTTCGATCCTCAGTTGGACCCGGGAATTTCTATACTGATTTTATTTGCATCTTTCTCGAGTTTTGGTTACGGACAAGATGATGATTTTTCGCTCACAACCAACAACACCGACGCCGACGCCGGAATTTCTGCGACACGAGCTCTTTAACGCTATCGCATTAATATAGAAGAACACATCTTCCGCATGTCACTGAATGAACTACAATGCGATATAAATTCCTTCAAAATAATCAGGGGTTCTAGCTTTTTCAACCATGAAGGAACACAATCCTTTTCTTTCTTCTACCTCGACAAACCCGGCCATACTTTCTTAAAAATACTTTCTGGGTACAGTGAAATCCTGTCATTCGTGAGCGCCATATACCGTCCAAGCGAATCATCATGATTACGTCAAATAGTAATACATCCTCATTGTCTATTGCTAAGCACCTAATTTGGTGAGGGCCTAATGGAAATTCTTTTTTAACACGAAAGTGTTTTATGCCGGTGTCCACCACGGCTCCTCTGAAGTATTTCCGTCACGGATATGACGTTGTAAAATATAAACTAACATAATGAGATCAAAGAAAAATTAGAAGAAAAAGTTCCGTCGCCGGGCGTCGAACATATGACCTCTCGTTCCGCAGCGCGAAACCACTCGGCTACGGGAGCGTACGTTCCTCAGCATGCTAACGCCAAGATATTTATACACACCATATACCGTTGGCGGTCCTCAGAGCTCCTCGACTTCAGCGCGTTTTCGTCATCACTAGCGAGATGGCGCGAAGGTGTCACGGAGCGCGCGCTCTAAAGGTCGTCGCGCCTCTCACTGGGATGAGCGTGCGCCTCCACGGGGCGTGGTGGCTGGTACGCGCGCGCTTATCTCCTGATCGGAGCATTCGGGCGCTTCGCACGCCTTGTGTTTTCACCGCAAGTTTGCTTTGAAGTTACAGTGGTTAAAGAGTGCACGAAGGTCGCTTCGTTCGCCGCAGCGGCCGCGTTTACGAATGGAGCGCGCCGCTTACACACGAAGTAATAATTGTGGCAGTTCTTCGCGCTCGTCCTGTGTATGCTTGTGCGTTCGTTTCGTGCGTCTTTGTGTTAGAGCAGCGCGCTTTAAATGTCGAGCTGTGACAGTTCGTTCGTGCTCGTCTTGTGTATGCTCATTTCGTGCGTCCTTTATGCTTGAGGTGCGCGCTGCATGTTTCGAGCTGCTTGCCGTTCTTCACGTCACATTACAATTTGTTGCTGCAGCATTCATTCCTTCTCCCTTGTGGCGAAACAATGCACAATAAACGCTCAACTACTTATGTGAATACTCGTTTCACTTTCGTGTTATACCGATTCCTTTGACAGAGGGGATCAGCGATGTTCTTTTTCCTTGTGCTCTGCAACTCGTACCGAAAATATACCCCCTCCCAACAGTGTAGCAAAACGTGGTCAAGTGTTTCAGTTTGGGCGATAGACAGATTAAACTGTAGGAGCCCAGCGATATAAAAAAATTCAGCCGGCACCGCTTCGCGGACGCTAATGAAACATGGAAGCTGGTCGCGTCCCCTTTGTCAGGCTAACGTTTTTCTATGTTTTGCTAAACTTCCAGATGTGTTGTATCACCGCTCTTTATTAAACCCTATTTGATAAGCTTTCAGGTGGTAGTCTAGCTTGATTGCATCTTGACCATGCCACACTTATACTAAGGTTTGCAAAGAAGCCTTAGCTTAAGATGCTCCAATATTTTGTATCACTGCTTTTTATTAAACGCGTTTTGTTCAGCTTTCAGGTGGTAGTATAGCCACCCCCTATTGTATCCAAACTATCACGTGACAGTGGTGTGGCTATGGTAACGTGGACGTCTTTTGTTGGGCTAGCTGTTGCCTACTACCTTTTTAGTGGAAGTTTTGTGCATTAGGATTTACCCAATTTCTGCGGCACATCCACGTTTATGACTGCGATAGCTTTCTCATAGGCCGCAGAGATTTCTGTGGCAGAAAACCGTTTGTTAATCTAACTGTTGCCTTCATTTTTAGTGAAGCAGTGGTCGGATTTACCCACACCTTTATGATGCCCACAAGCGTTACCACGGATCCAGGGCATGAAAGGCTCGACCAAGATCAGCTTCGATGGTAAGTCCTCGCTCCTCTGAAATATTTCTTACCGGAAGAGTTCCTTTCGGAAATATAAAAAAAAGAAAGGTGTTGCATTTGGAGCTACTTGTAATTTTAACTAGTGTAAGTACACCCTAGCAACTTTTTCACGAAATCAAGCGAGCAGTGAGCGCGGTATATGGTAGGTTTTACTATTATCATAAAGTTACGAGATCTGCCGACGAAGCGCAAGCGCACAAAACACCCTCATCTACTAGCGTCGTCTGGTACACTGTTTTCTTGAACATATATATAGGTATTCTTTAAGTAAACATCGCCTACAACGCAGCACATCGGAAAAATGATCAAGGTTATGCGTATACATGCTGTGCGCCGTTAAGTACCTAGCGTCCTCGATTGTGCTAGGCAGAATTCACTTTCTGTTGGGTTACCCGCTGTTTTTAACTGAGAAGGCATTTCTTAGCGAACTGCAGGCACTGCAAGTGCTTCTATCTACCGTATCTATATATCTATCTAGCCGCCTTAGATCTCGGGTGCTCTCGTAATCGCCTTCCTTAACTTGGGGTAGACGAAAATTAGTATGTGAGGGTAAGAGGGTTTGACGAGCATGGCTGGCGGGGCATGACATGAATAACGTGAAAATACCGTCGCGAACCTCGTCAAACCCTTCGCTCCGGACACGTCTGGCACATACCACGGGCCAGTGATATACGGATCTGCGCCACAGGTGATTGACAGTTTACATCTACCTAAGAACGGCGAGAAGAGGCATGGGGAACTTGAATGCGAGAGCGTTAAGAAAAACTGACATTCGGCAACGTTACTCCCGACGAATGCAAAGAATAAATATCATGATTCCAACTGCAATCAATCCGGAAGCATTCGGCGTGGCAATAAAGTTTTCTACCAGACAGCCACGCTAGGTCTCAGAACTGCTTTCGAAAAAGACCCTATGCAGGCGTAAGGTTGGTAAAACGTCAACTGTGATTGCAGTGCTGGCTATCAAACTTTATAAACCTTACAGATGTACTCCTATGACACAGGCGTCACGTCGGGTTAACGTCGGTTGTAGTTGGTTCACTGAAGTTGGTCTACGTAGCACTAGCCAGGGCTACCATCCTCGCAAGCCCAGGTGCTAAATAGGAAATTACTGCTTCTGGTGTAGGTAATACCCACGTTGCTGTTGGCATCGTTACGCAAGTGTAAACAGCTTGTTATATGAAACATATGCGACTGTTCTCATACGTCTGCGCGTACAACAATTGTACATATCGTACAACAATTGTACATATCGTACAACAATTGTACATAACGTTTCGCCAAATAATATAACACCCTTGTCACCTTCCCGCCGCACGCTTCGCATAAAATCAATTACCATGCTACGCGAGATTTGCCAAACTATTATTATTTTTTTTTTTGTGAACGCCATTCACAGATAATTGCCTTCAAGCCATGAAAAGCCTCGAAATGTCGGACAGACGCCCACGGCTATATAGGCGCTCGTTGACTTTTTTTATCGTGTGTCCTTTTCATTTGTGCAATTTAATTATTTATACTCATTTTCCTGAATAAAAGAATATCGTTGTATGAGCGCGCATAGGTTGATCTTAAAAATATAACAGTTCGCGTTTTGTACTGTATTCTGGTCACTGAGGCCACGAAGAAGTGTTGGTGAAGGCCCACTTTTGTCGTAGCAAATAACACTATATTGTGCTGTTTAGTCAGAAGAAAATGTTGACAATGCGACCACCAGCAATAGCGCTGGAAGACTGAATGCGAGGATGAGCGCCACGGTATCCGTCGCTTAGCAGAGGTCAACGCCCGGCGGAGCCGCTTTGATCGACGCACCCCGGAGTCTTCCAGAGCTGAGTGAGCACTCAAGGTTTCGTCTAAGAGTTGGGCGGATCTAAATAGTAGCGGTTGATAGGCTATTTACAGTTTATCTGTTGCTAGCTGAACTGATGTCGACAAATTCTCCAGGAGATGGCCCGGGGCGGTCTCCGCCTTGGTCGGCCTCTCTCCCACCTGATCAAATGCCGCTTGAAGCGTTTTTTCGCAGTGGTGTGAGTAGTATTCCTGTAGCGCTAGTGCCCCTGCATGGAGGATTCATTCGGCTTACCAACCCGAAAGCGATACAGGCGGAACTCCAGTTGGCCACGCGCCACTACCTTCACATTACAGATGTACGGCAGTTTGGCAAAGGTGGGATAGTATGCAGATCGCCGGACCAGGCTTGTGTGTATGATCTTTTGAAATGCTCGACATTTGGATCGATGCAAGTGAGTGCTTTCATCCCGCCACACCTTGCCTGCACCAAAGGAATTGTTCGCGGCGTAGATTCTAGTTTGAGTCCGGCAGAGACACTCGAGAAGCTTTCCGCGGCTGGTGCGATAGCTATTTACCGGTGCAACAGAATGGTCGAGAACAAACGGGTCCCGACTGAGTCGGTAATCGCCACATTTGCCGGTACGTCATGCCCTTCGGAGATCAAAGTGTGGCCTTTGATTTTTAGAGTAGATCCACTTGCCTCGCGTCCATTACAATGTCGCAACTGCTGGCGCTTTGGCCATAGTGTGGGAGGTTGCAAATCTGCCATGCGCTGTTGTACTTGTGGAGAGAGTCACTCCCCGAACGACTGCACTGCTCAGGTGCTCAAGTGCTGCCTGTGTGGAGGTGCCCACAAGGCTGATAACCCTACCTGCCCAGCAAGAACTCAAGAAATCCAAGTATTAGAGATAATGGATAAAAGGCGGTGCTCACGCAGAGGGGCGATTTCAGCAGTAAGGGGAAGAGAACATGGATATGCTAGCGTAACTGCACGGCACCAGACAATGATTGAGGGTAATATATCGCAAGTAATCGCGGAAACTGTCGAGAAGGCTATGGCCAAAATGATGGAACGAGTCGTAGAGACTGTGTCTGAATGCCTTAGTGGGTTATTATCGTCACAAATGGGGCTAATGCCACAAGCTGGTAGCAATCAAACAGTGCTTCACAGCCGAAACTAAGTCCCTCACAAGTAGATGGTGTACAGACGATGCCCCTAGCTTGAGGGCCCTAGTTCAATCTTGCCTACAAAGAGTGGTAACTCCTCGGGCTCGCAAGCCTACACAGAAGATTTACAGGAATGTGCAAGCATGGATGTTGACCCGCGTGCTCAGAAACGAAGGGGTTCTCCTGTGAAGGAGACCGATAGTCTTACAAGCTCTAAATAAAAGAAAGTTCTACCACAGGTCAAGGCAAGAGCTAATATTTTGGAAGAGGCAGTAGCCTCTGCGGTGCTTTCGTCACCGGAAGGTAGATGAAAGTGCTGCAGTGGAACTGCAGATCCGTATTTGCTGCTTCGACAGATTTAAACGTTTTCATTTCCCAAACCCATCCGGATGTTATCATACTACAAGAAACTTGGTTATCTCCTGACAAATTCTATAGTTTGTGTAATCATAGGCGTGCGCACGAGGGGGGGCAGAGGGGGCGGCCGCCCCCCTAGTCACCTAAGAACCTAAGAGGGGGGGCGCAAAGTCTGCCCCATACATTGAATTAATAGGTAAGGGGGGGCGCTGCAACGAACCTTGGCCCCCCCCTGAACGGTAACTCTGCGCACGCCTATGTGTGTAATACCGACCTTTTCGATTAGATCGTCCATCCAGAGGAGGTGGTTTGCTTACTTTGGTATCTAATAGATTCTGTCATAGAGCAAAAATATCATGTCAGCTAATGTCTACAGAAAGTGAAATTTTGGCAGTAGAACTAACTCTTCCAGGAGGTCTCACATTTTCTTTGGTTAATGCGTATTTTCCTTTGGGTGCAGTGGAAACTCGGTCATTAGATTTGGTTCTGCAAAACTGTGGAAAAGAGATGGTGCTAGCTGGAGATTTCAACTCTCATCATATATCATGGGGGTTCAGAACGGATCAGAGTGGAAAACGTCTATGGGATTGGGCGGCGTCAAATAATTTCAGTTGTCATAACACTGGATCATTAACATTTTTACGGGGGGCAATTCAGATCGGTACTGGATCTTACGTTTTCGGGTCCAGGAATTTCGGTATTATCTTGGGAGACAGTTGAGGCTGGTACAAATAGCGACCACATTCCTGTAGTATTCGAGATCCACTGCTCACAGTACCATGAGCACTTTAATGTTCGTTCGTATATCGATCATAACAGGTTTAAAATGAATTTGCGGGAAACTTTTACTTCTTTAGCTGGGAATCCGTGCAGCGCTCGTAATGTTTGCGCTATTCTCGACTCCTCTCGAAAGAGGTCGGAGTTCACGGTACAGGAAAGGAAAGACCCTTCATCTAAAAATTGGTGGAATGACGACTGCTCGAGGGACTATAAGCGTCGGAAAGCAGCGTTGAAACAGCTCATGCACAATCAGTCTCCAAGAAATTGGAGCAATTACAAGTTTATTGCAGCGACATTCAAGCGCACAGTAGCGAGAGCAAAGGATGAATATAAGGTTCGCCACTTTGAGTTCCTTTCCAAATCGAACAATAAAAGAGCGTTGTTCCGGTATTTAAGATCAATCAAAGTTATTCCGCGTCCCTTAAATACAGAATCAATAGTGCTTACTACCCGAGAAATAGAAGACTCTCTCGGTGTAATTGCCAGAGGGTTGGAGGCTAGATTTTCTACCTGCATTCCTTCAACTCTTGTGAGACAGGACACTCTCGAAAATATCGACGATATATCATTGTCGGACTTATCGTCAGTTGTAGCATGTTTACCAGCAGCAGCACCAGGCCCCGACGGAATTACTACGAAGATGCTGAAAATCTTCTTTGACGTCGCTCCTAACATATTATTGGATACTGTAAATTATTCTATAAAATACGCTTGGATTCCTTCTGAGTGGAAAGTAGCGAAAGTGATTCCTCTGCTTAAAGATAAGAACAAAGGGATTGCTCTGGACAACATTCGACCGATTTCATTAACGTCCAATTTCGTAAAGTTAATTGAGAGATTATTACACGCTCGGATAACTAAACTTGTGACTGCTAATAGATTATTAAGTCCCTGTCAAATTGGTTTTAGACCAGGCATGTCAATCTGGTGTGCACACTTTGATTTGGAGAGCAGAATCCAGCTAGCACGGCGACAGAAAGAGTATGCAGCATTAGTTACTTTAGATATATCTCAAGCGTACGATAGTGTTGAATACCCCATTTTAATAGAAAGAATGAAGGAGATTGGCTTGCTTGAATACTTTATTGCGTGGACGACTGAGTTCTTGCTGGACAGAGAGTTTTACTGTGTACAGGGCGGGATTTCAACGGAGAAATTCAGACACACACGCAGTGTTCTCCAAGGAGCGGTTCTTTCCCCGCTCCTATTTAATGTCTTGCTTACCTCCATTCCTCGTCATCAGAGAGTGACCACGTATGTTTACGCGGATGATGTAGCATTCTTTGCTTCAGCGGGTGATATTCAATCACTTTATGCCCTTTTACAAGGTTACTTATCTACATTGGAAGGGTGGCTAGACAATATTTGTTTGACCATTAATGTACGTAAGTGTGCATTTCTAGCATTCTCTCCACAAGACAATATAAATATATCCCTATCATTCCATCAAGCAGACATTCCCCAAGTGCAAACAGTCAAGTACCTAGGTATTATTTATGACGGAAAGCTTAGCTGGCGTATGCATATTGAACATACAGCGACCAAAGCGTCACGTGCGATGGGCCTACTCAGAAGGATTAGTAATAATCGATGGGGCATGAGAACAAACACATTAATAATGATTTACCGGATGTATATACGCCCTATACTGGAGTTTGGATGTGCTTTGTTTTCTGGCGCTCCAGCATGGAAGTTACGTCCACTGGTGTTACTTGAGCGCCAAGCACTTCGCTGGTGCCTGGGGGCTACCCAAATTTGTAGCTAATGCAGTTCTATATAAGGAATCCCGAATCCCTTCCTTGCCCATTAGATTCAAATTAATAACAGTTCAAACATTCTTAAGGCTCTATGAATCGCCGATAAGACGAGACGAATATATATTTATCAGCCAACCAGCCCTGTTTTTCAATGTCTCGTGGCCTCGCTCTCATACCCCACAGGTAATCTTTACCCAACAGCTATTGGACCTATTACAGATAAGGCTTAATGATATAGTGGTAACGAGTGAAAGATTAAGTGAACTGGCCATATCATATGATGATATATTCCCCAATAACGCGAAGTTACTTCCTTGGAATGTACTGAATGGACTTTTTCAGGATCACTTAAATCAGATTGCCACGACGGTTGTAATAGCAACAGATGCTTCGCAGTGTGAAGAAAAGGCCGGGGTGGGAATTTTTTCAACACAGTTAGACTGATCGTTTTCTGTAAGACTTCCTGATTATACGCATATATTTTTGGCCGAATTCTTAGCTGTTATTTTAGCCCTACGTAAGCTTCCCTTACCCATAACTTCTGTGACTATAGTTACCGATTCATTATCACTCTGTTCCGCACTATCTACATCAACTGAATCGCATATTCTAAGATTATTGCGCTTACTAGTTCCACATCATTTGCGAAACCTGCGATTAATTTGGGTGCCGGGACACAAAGGAATAGTTTGGAATGAAGTTGCGGACACTTTGGCAAAGGCTTCTCTGGCAGGTCCAGTTCTTCCTCTCCTTCCAGATACGGCGTTGGTCGCTGCGGCAAGATTCAGAAAGTATGCTTTGTCGGTGCTTACTCCAAGTCTCGCTGCATCGGCGGATTTTCAGCACCTTCAGTTCCCCTGGAGCAGGAAATGGTGTGAAACAAGGCGGAAAGAAGTAATAATAACCAGACTGCGATGCAGAATACCAAATCTTAATTTATACATGCACAGAGCGGGCCTGGTGATCTCTCCTTCTTGCTCCTTCTGCAATGAGACAGAAACTATAGAACACTTCTTGCTGAGCTGCCGACGTTTTTCCACACAAAGAAAAAGAACTATTGAAGTTACATTGCGAAATCTTGGTCTGCCAGTTACGTCGACCGTTCTATTATCATTTGGGGCCTCTGCGCTGGGACACTCGGACAGGAATATATTCAATGCTGTCGAAAAGTTTATATGCGACTCAAAAAGATTTAACAGTTAAAGCAACCGCTAATTATTCTACATTGTCATCCTAGTAAAAAAAAATTGGGTCATTGGGAGGTTACGCAAAATAGTGTAATGTAAAATTAGGATTTATCATAAGTAACGCTTCATTACAATTGCAGCTGTAACTGACATTACCACTTAAAAAATTAATAATCCAGACTGTATGATCCGCCCGACTCTTGGCCGATCCCCCCTGAGTGGGTAGGTGCCAATCATACAAGAAGCATCATCATCATCATCTTCGATAACACATGTATAACAGCTGACGCAATTTACCGCTTCGCAGATTACCCATGGCCGACGCTCCATTCTTCGCTGTAAGTCTACAGCGTGTGTTGCTTGCATACGTTAACCTTCCTTTTCCAGGCACAAATACGCCACCCCCCCCCCCCCCCCAAAAAAAAATAAAAAAAGATTCGTCTTGAACCTCCCAAGTTCTGCCTTCTTCAACGTCATAGCCACGGAAAATCTGTTGCAGGTGCCGCATCGATCATGATCGGGATGCCCCCCGCGAAGCGCTGAACCGAGCCCAAGCAGCGAAAAAGCCGATACTAAAGGCCAATCAGACAGTCCAACTAGCCGAAGGCAGACGGGACTACAGCCGGTGTACGGGTTTATCAGAAACAACCAGGCAACCCAAGACCATGGCATAGACAGCAGAGACGATGACAGCCGCTGTACCTCGTAGAACTTTCGTAATGGACCAGCTCAATCAGCCGTACACTTTCCGGGGGTCATCAGGCGTGCACCCGAAAAGCTGGCTAGAAGGAGATCAGGGGATAGCAACGTTCAGCAAGTGCGACTGTCACAAGAACCTGAGCCACGTCTATTTCGCCATTGAAGACGATGCAAAGACCTGCTTCGAGAAGCAAGAATAAACGCAAACAAACTGGGACCTCTTCCGCACCGGAATATGTCGCACAGGTACGAACATGATCCGCAATAAAAAGGGTCGAAACTATGTTGGAAAACCGTCTGCCGCTGCCGAACTAAAGTTTTAGGGCTGTACACCGAAGAAATGACTCGTCTATTTCTCCACGCCGACCCAGCCACATCTCGGAAAAGAAGTCTGGTTCATGATGCGGGCAATGAAGGTAGAACTTCGGCCGCGCCTTAAGCCGTTCTATGCGCGTTAATGATCCCGAGGGCAAGCTTTGCTTACTTTATAATTATTCTTTCGTTTGCATGCATGTCTTCAAATCTATGTTCGGTTAGAGTGTACTAGAACAGGGGAGTGCCCGGAACGAGCTTCAAAAAGTGAAGCCTTAACAGGGTCAGTCCGCTTGAGGCGCTGCGATCGGTAGTCTGCAATGTGCCGTCGTTTTTAGAGTTGCGCGCGGCTCCACCAAAGTGGCGCATAGGTAGAAGGCCCGCTTCCCACTCGAAAGGCCCGGGTTCGAATCTCAGCTGTAGATGTTGACGGCCGACGCTGTGTTCGCAGCTATCCGTCTACAGCTTGTTCTGCTTGCACCTTGACCCTTTGCTTGCACCTTGACCTGGGCACAAGTTCGCTCCAGTAAAAAGTTTCCTCTTGAACCTGCCAACTGCCGCCTTATTCGGCGTCATGACCACGTCACAATGTTATGTGCCCTACTTTCAGAAAAATCACGTTCCATGTCGCTGTCATTAAACCATGAAGTAATAATCTTGAAGGATGTTTGTAATCCCTTGATTTTGATTTTCATAGTCATGGAGAAAGTTTCTCCACGACTCACGCCAGAACAATGTCATTCAAAGCGAGAAGAGCAGATGACGCGCGTTTCTTATTCTTTATATTCTCCTATTAAATAACGCATGACAATCTAATTGTAATTTCCCTACACAACTGACTTATTGTAGTAAGAAGGTTATTCGACATTGAAAGCAACCTGACTGTGGAGGAAAATATTGAAATTCCCATAGGCAGTAGCGAGACAGGGCACATGGGTTTGGGAGCAGCCCTTGGACCAGGTGAAAGTGCCTTTGTAGTAGGCCAAGGGCATCCAGGAAGGCTTTTCGGAGCAGGATTAGAACAGCCAGAAAGACCTTTTCGAGCAAGCTTGGAGAATCATAGGTCGGCACTTTAAGGGAGTACTCACTCAAACTGACTCACCACAATTTTTTCAGCCTTCGCACTCACTCACGTTCACACTCACGTCCACTCACACTCATGAGTACTCACTCACGTTCACAATCACGACCACTCACACTCATGAGTTCTCATTCACGTTCACACTCACGTCCACTCACACGCATGAGTACTAACTCATACTCAACTCACCACGTTCAAATGAGTGTGAGTGAGTGCGCGTTGAGTGCACTCATGAGTGAGTGTGCCGAGCTATGTGGAGAATACAGGAATACGGTTCGGAGCAGATGTAGTACCGTTTCACAGAACTTGTGAAGCAGTATTTGGCGAAAACCAAATTTCGCAAACACCAAGCTAAATTATGCACTAGCCTGATGTAGCTATGTGTACACCCGTTCATGTTGTCCTTTTCGTTCTCTTTTGTATAGCCGTTTCAAAATGGGTGCAGTCGCGTTAGGAAGTACAGTGCATGGGTAAATATGCTCGTATCTTCGAAGTTTGCCTTTGTGTTAAGCTTCTCTATAACTGCAAGTGAATTTTGGCTTTTTGTTATTTCGGTACTATGCAATATTCTGGACCAAATAAAATTTCACTGAATAAATTTTGTTTCTTGGTATAACACACATTGGTGTAATGAGGTTAGAAACACACACCCAAACAAGAAGAAAAAAAAGATCGAGCTTCTTCCCAAGACTTGTGAAACCTCCGCCTTTTTTTCTTCTTTTGTTTCTTCCGTGAGGCGTCACGCCTGCTGAGCCTACCTGTATAACCGATCACAGCTTTAATGAAACCGGAACCATAACTAGTCAGATGAAACCGAATACAGGATGCGTCAGCCATATTTTCAGGCAGCATGAATATTTTTTTCAGGCAGCATGGTGCGACAGCATGACGGCTGTCGCGCCTTGCGGGGGCACAGCTGCTGTAGCGCAGTACAGCGCTCATAAACTAGTTTGGCGCCACAGCGTTGGTTAGGCGCAGAATGGCGCATGGTAAACATGTTTGGCCCAGAACGGCGCGAATGGCGCAGCTGTTCCACCCTTGCACAGGAGAATGTTTCCGCAAGAGCACGGGTTGTTTTCTACGCCCATTTTCCTTATCCAGCCGAAATTAAACCAGCATGACATGCCGCTCGCTCTTGTTATAGTTATGTTATAGTGAGCGTGGTTCATAACAAAATCTGCGCCATTCTGCTGTGAATCCGAGAAGCACTTATTCGTATGGTGGTTTAGTGTTTTTTGTGACTATTTTTTATAGTGTGGTCAACTATTCGGCCCAAAAAAGTGGCCAAGCATCTTCATTATCCCCTTCGTACACTCCTCAATAACTGTACAAGACAATCTACTTCATGAAAAAAAAATCACACATCAGTATGGAAAGGCACGCAAGTGAGACAGAACGGCGATGGCGAATGTAGCGGAGTGTATATTCTGTCGTATTTCTGTTCGTTAGAAATACTTCGGGAATCCACCTGGTGAAATTTCAAGATTATAATTTAAAAGAAAACAATGCCTTGAAAATAAGCAGATATTCTACCCTCTCCAACCATGAAGGAACACAATCTTTTGTTTGACATCGATGGACCTGGCCATACTTTTTTGAAAATATTGTCGTACTTGTCTGCTATCTGGGTGACAGTAAAATTCAGCCATTCGTGAGCGTCATATGATATGCAAGCCAATCATCATTATTAGGTGAAATGGTAAATCGTCCTTATTGTGTATTGCCAAGTGCCTAATTTTGTGAGGGTCTAATGGAAAGTCTATTTTGATTGTGCTTTGTAACACGTCGTTAAAGTATGCCCCCTCCCAACAGTGCAGAATAACGTGGTCGATTGTTTCAGAGTGGTTAGACAGATTCAGCAGTGAAAGCGCCACGGCATAAAAAAAGCTCGCTCCTTCTCATTGGAAGGAAAGGTTCTTACTGGCAGTGTTCCTCTGGGAGACTCACTAAGACCGTGAGCCAGCCGTGAGCGTGAGCCATCCAGCCGTTAGCGTGAGTCCGAGTGAGTCCGGAGTGAGTCGGAGTCTGAGTGAGTCAAGTTGCGGAAAATCTTAGCGAGTCTGATTCCGAGTGAGAAATAAGGGCGAAATATAATGCATGAGTGAGTCTGAGTGAGCTCCACAGCTTTTGCCGAGCTGTGGTCCTATCTGCTCAGCTTTCTCGATTGATTCTTTTGTTTGCACCTTCCAACAGTCATCAGTACTTTTGTATGAATCCAGCGGAACTCCAAGGTAGCTTAGTGCCGTTTTTGTGCAATTAATGCTGGGCAAATAATCAGGGGGTTCAAGGCCACGCTTCCTTACAAAACCCTAGGGACTTTCTCCAGGTTTTGTTTCTTCTTGTCACTTCAGCGAAATATTTGGAAAATATTAGTCATTCTTCACTGCCTTCATAAGCAGTACAGCTAATCGCAACATCGTCAACATTCGCGAATACTTTGACTTCTCAGAAGTGTAATCTAAACTTAATAACAACATTGATCTGAAGTATTGACAGATTGTACTTATTCTAAAGATGAGGTTTAAAGGCTAAGACACGTCAGAGCGTATAGACCACTCGCACTGGGAATTGTAGACTACAAGATTTTTGATGAAAATTTTGGCTGCCTAGCATCAGTGAGCAATGAAAAATATTTGTTTCACACCAAACGGGTGCAATTAAAAGTTGTGCCTTAGTAAAAAATGCTCATATAATGCGGTCCGTTCTGATATGATTCAAGTCGTGTAGCCATGTACCAGCTGGATCTGGAAATGGCGTTTGATTGTGCCGCCCATGTTATGTTGTTTGCAGTATTGGAGCACATAATTGTTGGTAAAAAAATTCCCCATCTCCCGTTAAAGGGAACCATGTGTGGATGCGAAGCAGCGGGGAGATACTTAGCTTGAGCGGGAGGAACGTCGCCGCTCTCATTTCACGGCAGCGGTCCGGGCGCTCATCGCGGCGCTGCGCAGGAGAGAGAATGAGGCGCGCGCGCTCCGTCATTTTCATACCGCGGAACTACCGTGGCGCCCCCAGCGGAGTATGCAGCTGTCACACTACCTGTCATGCGTGCCGCTCCGTACAGGATTCCTAGAGGAAAGTACGGTGGAGACCGTAGGAGAGGAGAGAGAGGGGACGTGCATGCGCTGTGGGGATGTGGGATGCCGGAGCCGCTCCGCAGAGTAGAGGATTCCTAGAGGAGAGAGGGGGGAGAGGACGCGCATGCGCTGTGGGGATGTTGGACGTGGGCGCCGCTCCGTAGAGTAGATGATTCCTGGAGTAGAGAAAGGGGGGTGAGCGTAGGAGAGGATAGGGGGAGCGGACGCGCATGCGCTGTGGGGGTTGTGGGACGCGGGGGGCCGCTCCGTAGAGTAGAGGATTGCTAGAGGAGAGAAAGGGGGTGAGCGTAGGAGAGAGAGGAGGGGACGCGCATGCGTTGTTGTGGTGTGGGACGCGGGAAGGGGAGGAAGGGACTATGCCCCCTCCAAACACATGCAAGCAAGATCAAGGAATGGGGTCAACCTGGGCGACAGACACCACATGCCTAGCCATTGCTAGGGCAGCCTCTCTGTGCTCTCGGCCATGACTCAAGGAATGGGGACAACCTGGGCGACAGACACCACCTGCCTAGCCATAGCTAAGCAGGCTCTCTGTGCTCTCGGCCATGACTCTGATGACTGTGATAGGGTTGACGGCCTTCATATTACTACAGTGTTCCGGTTCCATAATGGGTGCTTCCCTACTTCATGAAAGTGGCCGGACGCGGGACGCGGGACGGGGGACGCGGGACGGTGGACACCGGAGGGACGGACAGAGCCACGAGCATAAGATGCTTCGCATCTAAAAAAGAATTGGCCATCTCCCGCTAAAGGGAAGCATGTGTGGATGCGAAGCAGCGGAGAGATGGATAGCTTGAGCGGGAAATTTATTGAAAGGATAAATGAGAATGTATAAGAGAAGACGGAGAGTGTGGTGGTTGCGTGTTTATTTAGCGAGCGTGTGCGATTCCTTGCGTCGATGTCTGTGTCATTACCTTCTCTAGGTAACGTTCGACGTTCTTTCTGGAGTAGAGAATGGGGGTGAGTGTAGAAGAGGATAGGGGAGGGTACGCGCATGCGCTGTAGGGGGTGTGGGACGCGGGGGCCGCTCCGTAGAGTGTAGATGATTCCTAGAGAGAGAGGGAGACAAAGGGGGTGAGCGTAGGAGAGAGAGGGGGGAGGGGACGCGCATGCGCTGTGGTGGTGTGTGGGACGCGGGAAGGAGGGATGGACTAAGCCCCCTCTAAACACATGCAAGCAAGATCAAGGAATGCGGTCAACCTGGGCGACAGACACCACCTGCCTAACCATTGCTAAGCAGCCTCTCTGTGCTCTCGGCCATGACTCTGATCAATGTAGTAGTGGTTGACGGCCTTCATATTACTACAGTGTCCTGGTTCGCATAATGTGGGTGCTTCCCTACCCATGAAAGTGGCCGGACGCGGGACGCGGGACGGGGGACGCGGGAGGGACGGACAGAGCCCCGAGCATAAGATGCTTCGCATCTAAAACTTCCCCATCTCCCGCTAAAGGGAATCATGTGTGGATGCGAAGAAGCGGGGAGATAATTAGCTTGAGCGGGAGGAACGTCGCCGCTC
>JALIZH010020426.1:0-90054 GCA_030522465.1 Rhipicephalus appendiculatus | reverse complement strand
TTTCTGACATAGCTGCTGGGCCAAACGTAATGTTTTAGGTAGTATTGACAAACCTTTTACTCTTAATATGTGTAGTATTTATGTTAAACAAGAAAAAGTATACTTATGGTTCAAGTGGAAATCTGTTAGCACAAATGTCTTTTACAGGTGAAGGGCAGGTGGGGTCCACTTCTGTGGGTGGAGCTCGCATATAGTAGTTGTCAACCAAAACAGCACGTTTTTTGCCTTACGCACATGTGCATGCGCCGTATAATTACGAGTTGTAGTTCAATTACTGCCAAGCAAGAAAAATTTACAGGCTATCATTCATAGCTATGACGTAGCAGTGGTTCTGTACTTTGTTGGTACTGTATGCTTGAAGGTTGGCAAGTGGTGGTGCAGTGAAATGCAACTGGCACTTGTCACCATGGGTCGGCAAAACTTGTGGAGCTCCGAGACTCACTCATGAAATATATTTTGCGCTTAAGGCTCACTCGGACTCATACTCACCAAAATTTTTCTGAGCCAGACTCGCTTGAACTCACACTCGCGAAGATTTTCTTCAACCGGACTCACTCACTCACCAAAACATTTCTCACCCGGACTCACTCAGACTAACGGCTCTGAGTCTCTGAGTCAGTCCGAGTGAATCGACTCATGTGTCCGTTAGCGAAGAATTATCTTTTTCGACCATGGTGTCAATGCTCTGTAACGCCAATATCTGACGTAATCGGTGCTCTTCTTGGCGCCTTTTGATATAGTACCTTCGAATATGAGTTACCGTATTTACACGAATATAGGTCGACCCATTTTTTAAAATTTGACAATCCAATGTTGGGGAGTCGACTTGGAATCGAAACCAAAACTAGAGCATTTTTTTTTTTTTTTTTTTTTTTTTTTTTTTTTTTTTTTTTTTTTTTGCCGAGCGATTTTTGGGGGGGTCGACCTACATTGGAGTTGACTTACATTCGTGTAAATACGGTATGAGTGCTCGTAAACCAGTAAGGTCATTTTTCTTGAAAGAGATGACAACATAAGATATATTTATCAAGAACTTCCTTCGAAGAGTTGGCAATGGGGGGGGGGAGGGGGGGGGGACGAGGTCAAGGCACTTCCCTACGTAATTCGCGCCTCTGATCAATAAATATTGAAATGGTGTATGAAAGACACTACTTTGGAATAGGTGTGAGTAGACATGAGTATAAACGTCAATCCAGGTAAGTCTTACAGTAATGCTGAAGACGAGTAGATATGACCATAGGTCGGCAAAACAAGGTGGAACTCACTCAGACTCGCTCAACAAAGATACTATCTTGTGCTTTGAACTCACTCGGACTCACCAGAATTTTCCTCAGCCCGATCTGAGTCTGAGTGAGCACGAGTGAGTCGACTCATGAGTGAGTTCACCGACCTATACTTGTCACCCTTAGCATCACAATGGAAATCGATACATCTATTTTTTTCCACAAACTTTTATAGCAAAGGCTCTACTACACTGTCTTGAAAGGTCATTCATCGTGTCGCAACGACCTTGAGCTCCTAGGAGTACAAGCGGAACTCGAAGCATGCTCGGCTGGCTTGGCAAAAGAGCTGCATGGCTCGAGGCTTGAGCAAGAGAAATATGAGAATGCCCTTGGCTCTTGGCCAGCTCACATGCTACAGCCACAGCTGCTGCTCTTTCGTCCATGCATCTCTTTCGCTCCAAGTAATGCCACATGATTCGCTGCGGATGGGAGTCGCAGCTGCACCCACTGGAGCCTTGCTACTTCGATACCACTTGACTAGGCGAAGTATTAATGGCTGCTTCGCTGGTGCTTGGTCTGTCTCGCCATAAATAGCGGGCCAGCTGGGCTACCTGGGTCTACACACCAGCGCGAGTGACAGGCTGAATCCAGTCGGGCTGCAAAATCTCAAGCAGGGGCAAAGTTGCCAGCTGAAACACCGGAGCAAACAGAGACCAAATTAGCATGTTATAGAGAGGCTTGCTAGGCATGAAAGCATGCCAAAATCGAAGCTACGGCAGCCTTCATGTGTGTGTAGTCTTTGCAAAACCAAACATACATTTCGCTCAGAGTAACCAGGTTTACAGGAGTTAAACCTCAGCTAACGTTTACGTCGTCCTGTATTACAGCGTGAGCACTTATCAGTGCCCTGTTGCCTATTGTCTTAACCACCATAACAAAGCCTGCATTTCATCATACAAAACCATCACATATTCATGTTTTTTCTTTCTACAAACATCTGAAGACTAGAATCTTCTTCCTCCCTCCGATGTTGTAGTTAAAGCTAACAGATTTAAATGGATCGCAAAGGGAAACTAAATTACCTTAGACTAAACAATTATTCTTTGCAACGTCTACTGCCGTTGACTGCACCACTTTTTGTCTGCCTTCCAAATTTTTTGCCTGCCCGGGCTTCCCCTCCCAAAAGGAAGGGTGTCAAAACACAAAAAAATAAGTTCCTGCCCCCCCCCCCCCCCTCCCCCCAAAAGAACTCTTTTCATAAGTGCCCCACCACACACACACAAAAAAATATTGCCGCCACCCCTGCATGGGTTTGTTCACACAAGTTAGTTAGTGTCTCTTTAGCCCTTAGCTAACTAAATTTCCGATTTTTCATTTTATGCAAATCCAAACGACTATTTTTATTAAAGACATAAAGAAATTAGCTAGACACTTAAAAAGCTTGGCCGTTTCTTTGTTTCTTTGTCTGTCATTTTGTATTACAAAAAAGTATTCCGGGATTATAGTTACATCCATGCATGAAAAAGATAACTAGACATCTGGACTTGCTCAGATCGTTTTTGGCGGGAGAATTGTTGGAAAGAACGCATTGTCTTGCATGTGGCTACAGCCAACAGTGCATGCTTTTGCATTCCACCTTTTTCAGGTGATGGAAGCGTTGCTGTCGCTGCCAGCAGACTACTGGAACCAGCTCTTGGACATCTAGCACAGTGGAAACCAAAAAAGAAGCCTTTGCACTGTGAAAAAAGTATTCTGTGAGCTCCCATTGCCTGCATTTTGTCATTTGATTTTGTTCATTTTACATTGAAATAGCATTCATACAGGGCTATGACGTGCGACCTCTGAAGAACTGTCTGTAAATGTACAAATTTACATTCTTTCAAAGCACTTTGTATTCTATTGCAACAGAAATGACAAAATACATTGATTTATGCATTTTATAATAATCAATCTTAATTTTAATTGGCTATAGCTTTATACTGAGGGCATTCATGTTCTGTTTTTGCATTAAATGTAATTGAATCTCACGCTAGAAATAATGAAATTTCGTTTTCAGTTAAGTCCGTTTCGACCAAAATAAATTTATGCTTTCAATGTGTCTCACACAAAGTGGCATGGTGGAACAACTCTCCAAACATAATAGCGCCTTCAGCAAAGCGATCGTGTGGTCGTATTTCGGTTGCATTTTGATGGAGGCAAAATGCTAGAGGCCCATGTACTGTGCGATGTCGCACGTAAAGGAACACCAGATGGTCCAAATTTCCGGAGCCCTCCACTACGGCATCCCACACGATCATATGGTGGTTTTGGCTAGTAAAACTCCCCAGATCTAATAAGGTTTATCGTTTGTGAAGGGTGCTGGGAAAACACAACCTTCGCACCACAAAGCAATCCAGCTTTATCGCACAGTTGATGGTGTAGGCCTACAATTTGCCATTGTGCAGCGTGCAGCGACATAGTCCTGGTTCAGCCTTATAGGGATGGTCAAGGCAAATGCAGTTTAACCTCCCAAATAATATTTGCTCCTGGCTCAAATCTGCGAGCATGAGCAAAAATAGTTGCTCGAAAGCTTGTCACACATGCTTTTCAGGCACTTCAATTAGATATGCACTGCAGAATTGTATGTTGTAGGACTGAGAATTAACAGCTAGTGTATTGGGTGTTCTTTCAGGTGCATCATTCAAGATGACGAAATGTGGCATGATCAGAACTTTGGTTTTCGAACATCTTTCCAAACTCTTGAATTTTGAAAACCTCGCAGGTATAAAGTGCTTATCAAAAAGTTCTTGCAGCATCAGCATATTTGTGAGCTTCTTTTTTTTTTATTCAAATGTTTGCAGCTTTGCTAAAAAATGCCCTTTTGAAACCTTTTTTATACACGCTTTTACAAGCTTTGCCCTTTTCTAGGTTAACCTGTAGTTGCAGTGAATTGCAAAGTTTGGCCTGCCCCACATATTTGTCACATGGTTTGGACAGCAAAGAACACGGCAGCCAAACATAGATTCGTACTCTTTATTGGGCAAACTCATGCCCAGCAAACAGCCCTCTTAGTGGAACAACATTGGCAAGCATGGTTCTTGAACTCTGATTGGCAGACTTAACGCATCTGGAATCCTTACATGAGCCGCGGTACATTCCAGCACAGTGCTGGTGGTTGCATATGTTCCTGAACGTGCTCCACTATTTATGTCCTTCACGTGATCTGATTAGAATAGTACTAATTGAAAATATTTGAGAAGGTTTTGATAGATTAAAGTGAAGCTTGTGCTGAGCTGTAACGCTTTTTTTTTTCTTTTTCAGATTTTAGACTAAAAACTGTTACCAGGTCTTGTCAGTATGACTTTTTGTGACTTTCAGGTGGCCTGTCCGGGTTTAAGGAGTCCCCTGCTCACCTCTAGTCCTTTCACGGTATTGCAACATACCAGGGACACCACCACTTTTTTTTTTAAATTTTTTTTTTAATTTATACACTTGGACAATCTCTGTACAGTGCATTATTTTAATAAATTTGTGGTGCACAACCCTTTTTCTGCACATCATCTGAAGCATTGCAGTGCGGCTTTTTTTTTTGGGGGGGGGGGGGGGTCTGTTGGTTTCTTGGTTTGACCTTGGACCCCTTTTACAGTAAACTGTTATTACAGCGGTATCGTTTAACACTAAAAACACCTTTCTATATTCGCTGTTTTGTAAAGTGTACGGGCCAATCTTCTCATGCAAAAAAAAAAAATCTGAACAATATTTTACTATGGCTCACAGCTTGTGTATTGAAATTTCGCTTGCAGCCAAGAACAACAAAATTATGAAGACGCAGTCATCAGAACATGTGCTGCAAACTTGTGCGTGCCAATCCCGCAAAGGTGAGCAGGCAAAGAGAATAGAGTGTAAGAGACATTAAATGTTTCCAATACGTCTTTTAATAAGGCTCCAGAAATTTCGGATTTACTAGAGATGTCCACATTTAAAATCTGACAAAAGTCCCCTGAACGTTCATGTCCAGATTTTCAAGTCCGGCGGATGTCTAAATGTCCAAGAAAGACGTGTCCAGGACATCAGACTTGGTGCTTTTTTTTCTCACAGGAATGGTCCGTCAAATTTCAGCCCTGCGTCGAGATATTAATAGATTTCCGCTAAACTTCTGATAATCCAGCACTGAACATCTATCGGATGTACTGGGGATTGACTGTGGTCTATTGGGAGACTGAACCTTTAATGAGATATTTATGGCGCAACTGAGACAATAAACGAGAGAAGAGAGGATAGAGTGCCAGATCTGGGTGCTAGACTTGCGTTCTCTCGTTTTCTGTTGTCTCGCTTGAGTCACAAATATTTTGTTATGCTGTGCACCAACGCCCCCAACGTTACACTTTACTTTTAGTAAGAGATATGCACAAACACACTTGCATACCCCATGGTCTCGCGTTTCTGCTTTATTAATAAACAAAGCAGAAACGAATGTTGCACAAAATACGGCAGAAGGTTACCGCAGTGATGAAGCTGGTTGCTGTCACTATAGCAGTGGTTCTCAAGTGAGGGTCCATGAAGCCAGTTTTGGGGCTCTGCGAAATTCATCCTCTGGGAGGAGGGGGGCGCGTTATTTTAAGGCACACTGTCCCGTGGCAACGCATGCTTCTCTGCGTAAAATTTTTGCAGTGCGGCGGAACTGACTTATGTTTCCCCTTCTCCATAAGATGGCTGTAAAGCTTTTGTTGCAGTTTTTTTAAGGCATATGCACGCGAGCATACCTTTTCTAGGCTTGCATGCTTGAAGAATAAAGATAGCTAGAAGACGGGTTGAATGTGGCTGCAGGCCGCACAACTTATTGACAAGCTGTTGAGATTTAAATGGCGTGGCACTTTAGTTAGACCATTTTTTGCCCGGGAGAAATAAATGGCACCTACTTCACACTGCATGTTGCGTTGATTTATGACTCTCCCCCTTTCCCTTATCGCTTCCACCGGTCCCTATGGGAGTCTTCCAAACATTATGGCTGAGAACCACTGCACTCAAGTGTACTAGAATATGTACTGCCACTTTAGTTCAGGTTCTCCATGAATGCACTCCAGCTTCCAGGTCTCATCGGGGAAATAGCACTGGATTTGACATAAGCTGGCGCCGTTTCAGGCCCAATACGTCTTCCATTGACTTTCCTCTACACACCCCTCAACGACCCCTTCCCAGCAATCTCTGCTGTGCCCCTATACCCTCTAATATGACTCCGCATCTTCATGAAGGACGACGACGTGCCCGCGCTCACTTCCATGACCCCCTACCCTCCGGACACTGTCACATGCTACGTTGACGCGGCGTATCTACAAAGCCATGGCTCTACTGCCTGTGTTATAACGCCTAACCCTCTTCACACTCCCATCACATCCACTGCTGGCCCTTTCTCCTTTCCCACCTCCCCCCTTATCTCTTGAATTGGCCGCAATCGTTCATGCGACGCAAGAATTATGCCTTCTTCCTGCCTCTCCTCGGTACCGCATTTGTTTGGATTCCATGGCGGCAATCCGTGCTCTTCGAGACAACCGACTCGCCGAGGATCTTCATAATGACCTTTCCGACGCTCTTTCCCTTCTCTCCCCTGCTTTGGTCACTGTGGTGTGGGTGCCAGGTCACGTGGGGATTACCGGTAATCAGCTCGCTCATGAGCTTGCCCGCGAGATTAACAGCCGGGCGCCGGTGGTCCCTTGGCCGTACCCGCCCATAGCGGACGAGGCACTGTTCTACAAGAAAACTCTGAAGCAGCACTACAAAAACCTCCGGCATTCATTGCAGACTCTACCGCCACCACACCCTTCCCTCTCCACTGCCCAAACACACACACTAAGAGCCATTCAACTCAATACTCTGGTCACTCCAGCACGCCTATTCCTTTATCGCTACCGCTCCGATCCTTTGTGTCCTAATTGCCCATGTACGTACGCGAACGTAGAACACGTCCTCTTCTCATGCCCCGCTACCCTACAGTCCCCTCACTATCCTAACCCCCCCCACCTCCCCACTGGCGGGTGTGGTTGGCGTCGGTGGCCTTCGCCGACCAGCTGGCCATGGTCCTCCTGGCGGAGGAATATCTATAGGTCTTAGTTTGACCTCAAATAAAGTTGTTTCTCTCTTCTCTCTCTGTAGAAAGAGCAGGGAAGAACTGCCTACCCGAAAAAAAAGGAATTAAGTATGCGATACTATTTAAAATAAGAAAGCATCAAATAGTTTTAAAGACAGAACTGCAATTGTAGATTGTAGAATTGCACATTATGTCAGCGACTTGCCGACATGGTAAGCAAGCACTCGCAGCCATAGAAATGCACACAGACGTGAGCTGAAACCCGCAGAACAACAAAAGGACCCGAAACAAGATTAGCCAGACTGCTTTACAATTGGAACCGGTGTGTCCTACCGTTCCCTGTTGACCAAGATTCAACTGGCAGCACATAATTGCCGTATTTAACGTTTTGCATTACGTTTGATTACGTACGGCTCATGACGTCAATGAGTTTGCGCCCTATGGTGCATGCAGGCTTGCGTGCAAATACCTTGTGTTGGAAATCCCGCTGCCTCAAAGGGGCCCTGCAACACTTTTCCAAGCAACCATCGAATGGCTTCATTAAAGGAGTTCAATGCCTCGCGAATCGACTGCCGCAAAAATTTCCGGAATCCGTCAAGTAAGAGCGGAGTTAGAGATTTGTCGCACGCTGTAATTGTTTCCTCTCTAATCTCGTCCCGACGAGCGCGCTGGAAGCTAAGGAGGGAGGGATGGAAAGGGGGAAAGAAGCTACGTCATGCGCATTATGACCTTGAGCAGTCTTTTCTTTTTACCCTTCGCACGCACGGCTTACCTTCAGCATGATCGCAAGCGAATGCGTGTGCACGTGGTGGCCACGAAAACCTTGCAGCTCACAATGCTCAAATCAGCCATTGGCTGTGAATTCGGGTATACAGCGCGGTCATACGAGTATATGTAATCATATGTAGAAACAAGGAACAATTTCTAGTTGGCTTTGAGAATTCATTGCAACTTCCTGGCCATGGGCTGCGCTATAATGTTTGGCTCGTGTGTTCTCAAGAGCATCGACTAGCAATCGGCAGTGTTTTCTGACCTTGATGAAAAAGGGTTGCAGGGCCCCTTTAATTTCGAAGTTTAACCTTACGATAGGAACGTTTGCGACTCCGAATTTCATGACAAAAAGTGGCCGATGTTTAACTCTTGTAAACCGAGTTATCACGCGCGATAGGCATGCTTGGTTTGGTCCTGCAGATACTATTGCACAGAGTGTTCCATTAAAGTTAGGCTTTATTGCAAACCTGACAGTGAAACTGCAGCCCAGAGTTAGAAATTTAGTTATGGCGTTGCAGTTGTGCGCAAGTCTACTGTGAACTCGAGCAGAGTTACATGCAGTTGATAATCGAAACACTGCCATTGCTCGTCTCGCTACGCTCCGTTCGTTCGCTCATCTCTGCACCTCTCAGAGTGCTCCTCCTCTCTGTGCAAGGAGAAAGAAGAGGGACCGCTGGCACCTGCTAGCGGATAAACGGGTTCTTGTTCGCCTGCTTGACAGAGTTGCTTGTGACATCACCTAATTGGATAGGTGACGGCCGCTGGGGATAGCGAAAAGGTGTGAAGAGGAGCACGTGAGCGACTCTTCGTGACTTATCGTCACCGATAGTCACGAGGTACCAGAGCGGAGAGGCTACGAATGTGCACAGCTGCGACGCCTCCGCATCATATCGCGTCATGCATGCCGCACTCATGCACCTGCGTCTCAAGGTCATTGCGATGCGACAGATGACCTTGGGAGACAGGTGGAGATTTCGCTTTAAAATTGGAAATAATTAGTACGTCACTTTATTTCTGGCTGCTGTATTCATACTTATGAACCTATAATATACCAGACATGCCACATATAATGTATTACTTGAATTTAATGAATTTACCGCTGCTAAACACAACAACCCAGGTAGCACAAAACGCATAATTGACGTTTTATACACATTTATCTGAGACCATATAAACGTCGAAAAAAACATCACGGAAAAGAAGCAGAAGGTTTAGAAAATGTCTTATATCTTGTCTGATGTCCGGCTAGAATCAGTTTTTAAGACCTTCTAGAAACGTTTTAAAACTGTCACAAGAAATTTCCTTCTGCTAGAAAACGTTTTAAAAAACGCCGCAAAAAATCCCATTCTGCTAAAAAAACATTTTAAAAACATCACAAAAAATCCTATTCTGCTAGCACGACATCCACTATGCCATAAATCATCATAATTTCTGAGAAGCAGGGAAACACCCACTACGGCTGTTACAAGAAGGATCCGAAGATGGCGCAGCCATTGCGTGCTGTTTGTTTATTACGCAAGCCGCATGCTGCTTCGGAATTCTCCGCTTCCTTCTCCTCTATGATCTCCGAGATGAAGTATAAAGTTGCGCGTGTGGCCCTCGGGCTTGCAGGCCACTCCCCCGCCTCAGAAATCTCCACTCTGCATTCCTACCTCCATGTAGCCACACGTATTTTTGTACCTGGATTTTTATTACTCAGCTAATCCCTGCTAACAAAAGCCCAGTGTTTTATCGGCCACTAAAATAAGTCGTAACACAACAACGTTATTATGGGCACTTTATTGATGCGGTGGCTGATGATGAAGCATCATGGCTGAGCCCTTTGTTACAACCCACTAGTTACATTATTCGCGTTTTGTGACGGGCGCTCGTTATTTTACTCTTCTAAAACGCTATTTTACACACGTGATTTCTTCCCCGATATGAAGTCTGCATAGGGTCTGCTTGCAAAGGCGTTTCAAGCGCCGGCGTGGCTCTGTTGTAGATACTCGGCTGCCACTCGGAGGGCCAGGGTTCGAATCCCATCCTCTCCTGGATGTTTTTTTTATCTCACGCGATAGCGGTTACGGGCCACTACGACGCCAAAAACGGCTGCTGTTGTGATGCCGTATAACAAGTCATCCTTTAGTTTTGGGGATGGATAGCATATATTGTCACGTGGTCGTGACGTCGACGAAGGCAGCAGGCGACGTGGTCAAGATGAAAACTGTTTATTAGGCCGAACTTGTGGCCGGCGTCTTGCGCGCAATCTTAACAAAATGATCTACTAGAATCGTGAACCTTCTCGAACACTGCAGGCGCGGTTTGTTCACAGTCTTTGTGGGCGTAAACCGAATACACTAAAAGAAACGCGCGTGGCAATGCCCCCCGTTGAAAAGGCATCGTCCCGATGCTTAGAACAGAACACATGGTAAAAATACATGCAACAATAAATAACGACAATAAATCAAGAAAGTTCAGTAAACAATACGCACAAGCAAGAAAGTCCAACGAAAGAAAAAGGAAAAAGTACAGTCCTCAGGTTCACTACCGCGCGTAAAACGGCTTGAGGCGCACGACATGGACGACTTCAGGTCGCGCACGGCGCCGTTGAGAGTTCGAAATGCCGTCGGGGACAACCTCGTAGTCGAGTGTGCCGAGACGTCGAAGCACCCTATACGGTCCAAAGTATCGTCGCAAAAGTTTTTCACTAAGTCCACGTCGTCGTATCGGCGTCCATACCCAAACGCGGTCGCCGGGCTGGTATTCCACGAACCGTCGTCGATGATTGTAGCGGCGGCTGTCAGTCGTCTGCTGATTCTTGATCCGCAGGCGGGCGAGCTGTCGTGCTTCTTCGGCGCGCTGTAGGTAGGCGGACACGTCGATGTTTTCCCTCGTCGGTCACGTTTGGTAACATGGCGTCGGCGTCGTTGCCGGGCTCCGTCCGTAGACCAACTTGTATGGCGTCATCTGCGTCGTTTCTTGTACGGCCGTGTTGTATGCGAAGGTCACGTACGGGAGGATAGCGTCCCACGTCTTGTGTTCGACGTCGACGTACATGGCCAGCATGTCGGCGATGGTCTTATTTAGACGCTCGGTCAGGCCGTTGGTCTGTGGGTGGTAGGCGGTGGTCCGGCGGTGACTTGTTTGGCTGTACCTCAGGATCGCCTGGGTTAGGTCCGCAGTGAAGGCCGTACCTCTGTCGGTAATGAGGACCTCTGGGGCGCCATGACGCAGTACGATGTTCTCGACGAAGAACTTTGCTACCTCGGCGGCACTGCCCTTGGGCAGGGCCCTTGTCTCGGCGTAGCGGGTGAGGTAGTCAGTAGCTACGACGATCCACTTGTTTCCGGAATTCGACGTCGGGAACGGCCCCAGTAAGTCCATGCCGATTTGCTGGAACGGCCGGCGAGGTGGCTCGATGGGCTGCAGAAGTCCGGCGGGCCTAGTCGGTGGTGTCTTCCGTCGCTGACAATCTCGGCAAGTCCTCACGTAATGGGTGACGTCGGCAGTGAGCCGAGGCCAGTAGTACTTTTCTTGTATCCTTGCCAGCGTACGGGAAAATCCAAGGTGTCCAGCCGTCGGGTCGTCATGCAAAGCATGCAGAACTTCTGGACGTAATGCCGAAGGTACTACGAGGAGGGAGTCGGCCCGAACTGGCGAGAAGTTTTTCTTTAGGAGAACGCCGTTGCGCATGAAAAACGACTCCAGTCCTCGTCTGAATACCTTTGGAGCGACGGGGGCTTTGCCCTCGAGGTATTCCATAAGGCCCTTGAGTTCCGGATCGGCGCGCTGTCGCTCGGCGAAGTCGTCGGCACTTATGGTTCCCAGGAAGCCGTCATCATCCTGGTCGTCCAGCGGCGGTGGGTCGACGGGGGCACGAGACAGGCAGTCGGCGTCGGGAGTGTTTCCTTCCGGACTTGTACACGACGGTAATGTCGAATTCTTGAAGTCTTAGGCTCCACCGTGCGAGGCGACCTGAAGGGTCTTTCAAGTTAGCTAGCCAACACAAGGCGTGGTGGTCACTTACAACTTTGAAAGGCCTGCCGTAGAGGTAGGGGCGAAACTTGGATGTTGCCCAGATGATGGCAAGGCACTCCTTTTCTGTTGTAGAATAGTTGGCTTCCGCCTTGGATAGCGACCGGCTAGCATAACTGATGACCCTTTCCAGTCCGTCAGACCTCTGCACAAGCACGGCGCCGAGTCCAACACTGCTCGCGTCGGTATGTACTTCTGTTTCGGCGTATTCGTCGAAATGCGCAAGTATCGGAGGCGTCTGTAGGCGTCGTTTAAGTTCTTCAAATGATTCGACTTGCGCAGTTTCCCACTTGAATTCCACGTCGGCTTTCGTGAGGTGAGTTAGCGGCTCGGCGATCCTTGAAAATTCCTTGACGAAGCGTCTGTAATATGCGCACAAGCCGAGAAATCGGCGCACGGCCTTTTTGTCAGTGGGTGGCGGAAAGGCGGCGATGGCAGCTGTTTTCCGCGGGTCGGGGCGAACTCCTGACTTGCTGATGACGTGGCCCAAGAACAAGAGCTCCTCGTATGCGAAGCGGCACTTTTCTGGCTTCAGAGTTAGTCCGGAGGTCTTGATTGCTTGAAGTACAGCTTCAAGGCGCCGGAGGTGTTCGTCGAAGTTTGAGGCAAACACAACGACGTCGTCCAAGTACACGAGGCACGTCTGCCACTTTAAGCCAGCCAGTACTGTATCCATGACACGTTGGAAAGTTGCAGGTGCCGAGCAAAGGCCAAAGGGCATGACCTTGAACTCGAAGAGGCCGTCCGGTGTTATAAAGGCAGTCTTCTCTCGGTCTCTCTCGTCGACCTCGATTTGCCAATAGCCGGTCTTCAGGTCCATCGACGAAAAATACTTCGCGTTGTGGAGTCGGTCCAGGGCGTCGTCTATGCGTGGGAGAGGATACACGTCCTTCTTCGTGATTTTGTTCAGGCGGCGATAATCGACGCAGAAGCGTAGAGTTCCGTCCTTCTTCTTCACTAAAACCACGGGTGACGCCCACGGACTCTTGGACGGCTGAATGATGTCGTCGCGAAGCATTTCGTCGACTTGTTTCTTCACGGCCTCGCGTTCGCGCGTCGAAACTCGGTACGGGCTCTGTCGAACTGGTCGGGCACTTTCTTCTGTTATGATGCGATGTTTAGCGACTGGGGTCTGTCGAATTCTTGACGACGCCGAGAAGCAGTCCTTGAATTGCAGTAGCAGGGCTTTGAGCTGATCGTGCTTGAGCTTTGGAAGGCTCGGGTTAACGTCGAAATCTGGTTCGGGACCTCGATTTGTCGAGGCAGGTTCGGCAGCATCGTAGAGGGCGAAAGCATTGCTGGCGGCGACGCATTCGTCAATGTAGGCGACCGTCGTACCAATGTTGAGGTGCCTATATTCGTGGCTGAAGTTCGTCAGCACTACCTTTGCTTTACCGTCACGCAGCTCGGCTATACCTCTCGCCACGCAAATTTGACGGTTCAGGAGTAGGTGCTGATCACCCTCGATGACGCCTTCAAGGTTCGCGGGTTTTTCGGTGCCGACGGAAATAATGACGCTGGAGAGCGGCGGAACGGTCACCTGCTCTTCTATCACATTCAATGCATGGTTTCTTGGCGTCGCCTGGGGCGGGAGCGCTTTTTCTGAGGTTAGTGTTATCGACTCCGACCTCAGGTCGATGACGGCACCGTGGTCACTTAGGAAGTCCATTCCAAGTATCACATCCCTTGAGCAGTGTTGTAGTATGACAAAGCTCGCAGGATAAGTCCGGTTATTGATGGTGACTCTCGCCGTGCAGACTCCAATTGGCGTTATCAGGTGACCTCCAGCTGTCCGGATTTCGGGTCCACTCCAAGCGGTCTTTACTTTCTTCAGCTTGGCGGCGAATGGCCCACTGACGACCGAATAGTCGGCACCAGTGTCGACGAGAGCGGTGACGTTGTGGCCGTCGATGAGAACGTCGAGGTCGCTAGTCCGTCGCCTTGCGTTGCGGTTAGCTCGCGGTGTCGGATCACGGCTGCGTCGATTTGTTGCGCTGCTTCCATCACGCTGCGTCGTCAGGTCTAGCTCGGTCCGCGAGGTTTCGTCGGCAGGGCTCTTTCTGCTTCGTGTCGTGGTCAGCAGGTTTCGTCGCGGCGTCGTCGTCGGCGGAGGATCTTCGGTAGTTCGACGTACAGCAACCGCACCTCCATCGGTTGCTGCCCTTAGTTTTCCGGGTAAGGGCTCGGAGATCGGCCCCGAGCCGGACTGGTGTACTGCCTGCGATGCGGTGAGGTGTAGCGGCCTGGCGACGGCGAGCGGGAAGGTCGTCGGGGTGTCCACTGCGCTCCTGTGAGGTAGTCGGCGATGTCACGAGGTCGTTCGCCCGGCTGCGGACGCGGCGCGTTTACGGCGAAACCACGCAGTCCCATCTCCCGGTACTGGCAGCGGCGGTACGTGTGCCCGGCTTCACCGCAGTGGTAGCATAGCGGGCGGTGGTCAGGGGCGCGCCAAACATCGGTCTTCCTCGGAGGGTAGCGCTGGCTGGCAGGTGGGTGGTATGGCGCCGGTGGTGGTGTGGGCGGTGTCTGGCGGCGGTACTGCGGCGGCGCGGTGTCTTGACGTGGGCGTGGAGCGGGAGCGTAGCGTCGGGCTGCAGCAGCATAGCTCATGGCTTGCGGCTGAGGCTGTTGCGGTTCAGGGGGTACCCAACGACTGCTGGATTTCCTCTCGAACAATATCTGCGATCGAGGAAACCTGCGGCTGGGATGACGGGAACATTCGACGAAGCTCCTCGCGTACTACGGCCCTTATGGTCTCACGTAGGTCGTCTGAGCAGAGGGATTGAATGTCGGCGTAGGCTGGCGTCGAGCGGCGATTGAATTGCCGGGTGCGCATCTCCAGTGTCTTCTCGATTGTGGTTGCCTCTGTCAGGAATTCATGCACGGTCTTGGGTGGGTTCCTCATCAGTCCCGCGAAGAGCTCCTGCTTGACCCCTCGCATGAGGAAACGGACCTTCTTCTCCTCGGTCATGTCAGGGTCGGTGTGTCGGAAAAGTCGGGTCATCTCCTCGGTGAAGATTGTCACGTTTTCGTTCGGGAGCTGGACCCGTGTTTCTAGTAAAGCGGCGGCCCTTTCTTTACGTACGACGCTTGCGAACGCTGCCAGGAAGCTGGTCCGGAAGATGTCCCAGGTTGTCAGGATAGACTCCCTGTTCTCATACCAGGTCCTGGCGCTGTCTTCCAACGCGAAGTACACAAAACGCAACTTGTCATTGAGGTCCCAGTTGTTGACGGCCGCAGTCCTCTCGTACGACTCGAGCCACGTTTCTGGGTCCTCACATGATGATCCCCGAAAGATTGGCGGCTCCCTTGGCGGCTGCATCACGATCGCGGAAGGTGGCGCAGGGGCTGTCATCGTTGCCGCTGTCGTGGTCATGGTCTTGGTTTTGCGGGTCTTGTCGGGTAGAGGGCCGTACTCCGGATGTAGACCTTGTTGCCTACGGCTAACTCGCTGGTCACGGTTGGCGTCGACGTCTCCTTCACGACTGGGGCTGGGTTCACGACTTGACGGGGGTGTCCGGTACATGAACGAAGCAGCACCTCCACCAGATGTCACGTGGTCGTGACGTCGACGAAGGCAGCAGGCGACGTGGTCAAGATGAAAACTGTTTATTAGGCCGAACTTGTGGCCGGTAAACGGAAAGTAAGATCACAGCAATACACGCTGGCACTGATAGCGGCGAACAGAGCGTCGGCCGTCGATCGACTGAACACCGTTGGAACGCGCCGGCTTTTATAACTCACGCGTCGAACATTCTTGTCTTATCTCTGGTCGTCGCGTAAGCTCTCGAATAATCTTGGGTGTTCGCGTCTTGCGCGCAATCTTAACAAAATGATCTACTAGAATCGTGAACCTTCTCGAACACTGCAGGCGCGGTTTGTTCACAGTCTTTGTGGGCGTAAACCGAATACACTAAAAGAAACGCGCGTGGCAATATGATGAGTGCTATAGTTACACGGTTTCGACTGACTGCGCCTCAGTCAAGGTGGCCGTTCGCAAGATTCGAAAAGGAGCCAAAACTCAAGCTAAAGGTAGCCATGCCGTTTAAATTTAGCGTCAAATTGGTAGCCAACAAGAACAAAAGTGACATTATGAATACAGTTTTTAACATTGCATCCTAAACAATATGATTTTGAGTGAGCGAAATCGTAGAATAAAGAGTACAATATCTCTACTTCTTGCTTGGTCTTCGAGCTACAGGTAAGTTGCAAATTAAAAAGTTGAGTTCAGTGTGCCAGCATGCACTTTGTTCAGAGTTCTTGCCAAAGGAATATTGGCCCAGCAACTAAGGAAGAACATTAGACGTTGAAGTTGTTTGTACTTGATGGCGTAGGCAGAAATCAATGCAGGGTTACCCTTTACCAAATGTTTTGTTTTTGTCGCGTTCATATGAGAATGCGAGCTGTGCTTCAGCATTAACAACTAAAGCCCCTGGATATTTTTTGGAAAGTACTGTCTTAACCGAGCCGCCATGCCGTGCGCCCTCCTCTCTTGCCTCTTGTCTCGGCGCTTTCGGGAGCGCCCCTCGGTTATGCTCGGTTACACAGAGGGACCTCCTGTTCCCTGCACGGCACCACACCCATATGTTCAAGGCGGTTCTTCGCTTCCTTGGGGACAACGGACTGGACAACCGGCTATAGAAGCCGGCCACTGCGTCCTCGTTCATGGATGCCATTTCTCTCCTCCTTTTCCCCCCATTCCCCTTCAGGCGCTAAGCCTATGCTCCCAACTAGGGCTGCAGAAGTTGCGTCTTTTCCTCTCCTCCTACTTCTCGGGTCGTCATCCGGGAAACGCTCGCGAACCATTTTTTTTTTTTCACGTGTTTTCATTTTTCGGCGTTGCAGCGATGCTTGCTGGTGCCAGATAACGCATAGGGCTGCTGCCTGCATTGCGGCCGTTTGGTAGAGGATATAGAGGAGGAAGATGGCAGAATAGATCAGGAGAGTGTCGCTACTTTTTATATTATTAACTGGTGCACAGCGCCAGCAGCGTGCTAGCCAAGCGTTTGCATCTTTACGTACGAACAACCAACTTCGTCAATCCATCTTTGCAGCTGCGTCGCATTTGGCTGCCTTGATGCACACCAGCCCGCTAGTGAGGGATGGTGAGAACAGCTTATTTTAAAAAAAAATGGTTATAGTTAGGCTTGCTTGCTATTTTATCTGTAAATGATAAGAAAGTTGGCTACTGAATGCGCCAGAATAGAACTTGAAAGTAGCCATGGTGCCAAGCTGAAATTTTAATCGCCAGGCGGAGATGTAAAGTAGCCAATTTGACACAAGGTAGCCACCAACGGCAACCCTGGCCTCGGTTTTTGCCCGTTTCAATGTGATAGCTTTGAAGCCCATTTCGCTGAAATTCCGGCGTCGGCATCGTTTGTTGTGAGCAAAAGATCTGTGTTTTCTGTGACCGTAAAATTGAGAAAGATGCAAATAAAATAGATAATAAATATCCTTCGTTCGAGAGAGAATTGAACCCAGGCATACTGCTTGGCAAGCAGGTGTTCTACCACAGAGCCACGCCAATGCATAAATAATGCTTCGAAAAAAGAAAAAAAAACACATACGATATGTCATTAATGCGTGTAATGTTTCATGGGAGAACGGTAGAATATAGCGCCAGGCGTCACGAACGTCAACTAGACCACACAATTTGTAGCATCAAAAAAGCTACTGCCATAACTGCAAGCTCGGAGAAATTAGGCAAATTTGTAAGCCTATACCTAAGAAGCGACCAAATATGTGTGTTTACACTAAAATTTCTGTCCAAGCGATACAGGACACATAGAAAGGAACAGACGAGCACAGGCACCTGCGCTTGTCTGTTCCTTCCTATGTGTCCCAACTAAAAACAAGAAATGGTACTTGCCGTGCTGTGCTGCCAGATGGCCCCAAGACAAAATCAATAGCCAGACCAGCTAAAAATCTATAGATTAAAACATTTTGATGACATAACTAAATGAATTACCTGAACTAGTATACATAATTTAATTATTTCATGTATTTTATTTTGTAAGAACATACAAAAATGTAATATATATGATCATCAAAGCATTGTAATATATCACCTTTAGGCAGAGAGCATGGCGGTGGAGACAGAAAATGTACGCCTCTTAGATTGTCTAAAGCTCCTTATGTTGGAGGGTAGAAAGCCTGCGAGGTACTTCGTGTAACGCTGAGTTAGTAGCGAGTTGAATACCGTACGCAAAGCTTGCGGGCGTTGCGTTGGCGTTCGTCGGGCGCCCGCAAGAGGTGAGCGTACGACGCATGCGCAACGCAAACGCAAAGCTTTCCATTGCCCTGTTATGGCCCTGTTCTAAAACTCTCTAGTGTCAGAGTTGATAACACATCGGTAAAACATCGGGGAACGCGTCCCCCACTCGCTGATAAGAGTTTTCGAATAGCTTACGCAAAGCTTGTGGGCGTTGCGGCGCATGCGTCGTACGCTCACCTCTTGCGGGCTCCCGTTAAGTGACGCGTACGCTATGCGAAAACTCCCTAACTCCCTAACGGGAAGATCAGCGGCTGGAAACATGGAGGAGCGGGTGGGGGGGGCAGCGGTTGAAGGAGATGAAATGAGCACGAAGGAAACATGCACGTCGCGTTTGCACCTTGTACGCTCAAGTGCGTGGCTAATGTACTTAGAGCTTAAAAGTGCGAAGCTTTGTCAATCTTCTACGTGGGAAGAACATTTCGTCAGACGTCGGCTGCGCGTGAGAGGGAATCGGGGTAGGATGCAGGGCCCACTACTGAAAGAAAAAAAAAAAAAAAGAGAGAGAGAGAGAAATTTGGGAACTTCGTAAAAATCTGTAGATTTTTCTTTTTATCCGGGAATCGGCAGGTAGCCAATCAGTAGACTAGACGTACTAAAAAATCAGTAAGTACGGCACCACTGTTGCCGAGCGTTAGACCGTTAGACCACAGAACCTAGCCACGATTGGACAATAAATTCACGTAAATATAACAAGCAATAATACAATAATTATAAAAACAAAGCAAGATAGATTATTTATGGAAGAAATAGTTCAGTTTTGATGTTTATTATTGAGATAAAATAATTTTTTTAAGCGCGGAGCTGGCACACAATCGCAGCGGTAGCCATGTGCAAGTAGAAGCAGCGCGAGCAGTGGTGCCAGACCTACGGATTTTTCCGTAGATCTACTGATTTTCTTGGCTACCTATTGATTTCCGGATAAAAAGAAAATTCTACGGATTTTTACGAAGTTCCTAGATTTCTCACTTTTTTCTTTCAGTAGCGACAGCTGCATCCTCTTTCGACCCCCTCTCAAGGGCACGGCGTCTGCCGAAATTTTCTGCATGCATGGACCTCGGCAGGGGGATGCAAAAGGGGCACTTGCCCCCCCTCAAGCATCACCAGCAGTTGCCGCGATGCAACGCTCGTTTGCACCCCCCAAGAGAAAATGCTGGCGACGACCATGCCTGCATGTCTCCCTCGCACGTGCCCCCCAATGAGTGCTTGTGTCGTGTTCTTCTCTTTTTGTCCCCGTAGTCAGTGCGCGCTCTCCAGTAACGTAGAAAGCGTCTTTTCATATGTTTCAGCCTCAACCCCTCCCCCCCTCAACTCCCATCTCCCCCATTTGTGACGAGTCGCCCCATGTTTCACCTAAATCGCGGTGCGTCTGCGAGTCTGAGGTGCGATCAGCTACGCCTCTAGCATCATGGTCTCTAGAACAGGTGCTGGAAAAGCGTCAAGATCATCACATGGCTACCGGGAACGAATAATTGTTTTGGCATGTCGATCTTGGGTTTTCATACCCATGCAGCCAGCGCAATTGTGTCTGATTAGACAATGAGTTTTCACCGTTCGTGCCTGAACTACCGCGGTACATGACAAGCTTGACGCTCAGCAAGCCAAAAGAGCAAGAATAAATCTTTATTCCGTACTTTTTTAGTTATCGTCTTCGGGGTAGTCTCTCGCTTCCAGAAAAGCCTAGCTTTCGCCGCGTCGATGGCTCTCGCTACCAGCCGGGGTTGGTCTTCGAGGGAGCTGGTTAACGAAAGGGCATGAAATTCACGAAAGTTTGTACTGCCAGAGCAGCTCATTGATTCACTGGCCAAACAAGTACGCGAACAAATAAAAGGAGACCCGCCACGCTTGTCCACGCCTCTCGACAAGCATTTCTTAGGAACACCAAACGAGTCACTCGTCCACGTGCAGTGTAACGAGGACAAAATTCAGCGCCATTTTGTTCATGATTTGTTGTGCAGCAAAACTGCATTGTAGGACATGTTGTAGCCTAATAAAAATAAAGCCAGTAACGTAATGAAACCAACAGACAGTGAAGCTAAGGAAGTTATAGGCACCGGGCGGCCGTCGTACGGCGCCAGCGGCGCCCCTCCCGAAAAGCGCCCCTAGCGGCGGCAGCGAAAGCACTGGCATGTGAAGCAGACGACGCGGAGAAGGCTCTGCTACTTTCGGCAACGTATTCAAGTAGTAGCGGCGGCGTTTCTTTTTAGACAATCGCAATCTGTAAGCTGTTTCGTTTGTCGCCCAAGGCAAAGAGAAGCGGCAGCAACAGTGTTTCTTGAACAAAGCACGAAGCGTTCGACTGTCGGACATGTGTTCAGATAACGGGGCCACTCATCGGGCTCCAGGGAGCCCGACGGGGAGCTCCCCCACAGTCGTTTGCGGTCGTGGCAGCATTCAATGGTCGCCAAGTCATCAAGAAAGGATGACACCTGTTCTTTTCATGTCTTCACACCCAGGAGCACCGTCGGAACGTCAGTCGGCTAGGGTTCTTTGCGTGGTGCTGTGCTTTTATGCGTTTGCTTTCGTTTGGAGGCGGACCAGAGGCACGATGCCTCCTCCCTTTCGGGACTGCAAATGAGACCGGCCCGATTGGCGAAAGTGTTGTAAAATAAACATCTTTGTATTTTAACTGCCAAACTCGCTGCTCCTCACTGTTGGGCTCCTGGCGGGAAGGCGAGTACTGACAGCGCATGTGCACTAATGGCGATGCCAGTTACATTGCGTTGCGGCTTTCAAGGCTTGACCAGCCGGCGTACGCGTTTTCATGCGTTTGCTCTAGAGAAGGGTCACCGCTTGCACGAAGCTGGCCACGTGCTTGACATCAAGGAATATAAAAGCGACAACGACTGCAAATTGCTTTGCAAGTGCACCCCGAAGACGAAGTTCAGTGCGATAAGCTACGATGTGGAGCTAGATCTAGGTATCACCATTCCTATTTCTATTTTAAACACAAAGCATTTCTTATCTCTATCTATAAATTCCTCTATCTCTCTATCTAGCCGCCTACGTCTGGGTGTTCTCGTGGTCGCCTCCTTAAGTTGACATTAACCAAAATTGGCATAGGTGGGTACGAAAATAAGACGAACATGGCTGTCTGGTTGTGATATGGTGGTATGAGTAGCGCGAAAATCTTTCCAGTCACGTGCGGCACATACCGGGCGTATACCACGGGCCGCGGGATGCTGGTATGAGGCACAGGTGATTCACAGTGGATCGACCCAGGAACGGCGAGAACAGACATTGATAATTTAAGCGGGTGCATGTCCAAAAAATCCGGCATCAGCCACGTGAACCCGACGTATGCAAAGAATAGAAATCCGGATCCCAGCAGGAGTCGGAACCAGGTACTCTGAGCGGATATCAAATATTCTACCACAGAGCCAAGCCATGACTTGAAATTACTTTTGAAAAAATCCTATGCGCAAGAAAAATGTCGGTGCAACCAACGTCAATTGTGGTTGCAGTGCTGGCTATCTAATTTCATGACAAGGTAATAAACATTACTCATGTACTCATATGAAACAGGCGTTACGTCGGCTTAACGCCAATCTTGGTTTTATTAAGACTTCTTGTTGGGCGAGTTGGTTAACATCAAAGGGGTACATAGTAGAGCAAACTTAGAAAATAGACACGAGAAAAGAAGTAGGAGGGAGCAGAAAGGTCGGGCGCTCCCTCGTACTTGTTTTCTTGTGTCTTTATTTTCTAAGTTTGTGCTACTATGTACCCCTTTGATTTCAATGTTGGCTCCGCTTTTATAACCGTCAGATAAACATTACATATGTGCTCCTATGAATCTGCAAGCTATATTCAAGCGTTGCTCGACCTGGAACAATACGCGTATGATATTCACAGCATCGGCATCACACATTCACAGCATCAATTGTGAATCGCAACGTAGCGTGCGCTTCATTTCAATAACACTGATGTTGTTCTCTAACATGAGCGCTAACATTACGTCAGACCACAAGTTAGCCTTTAAACATCAGTGTAGTCGGCATGCTTATTAAGCACACTATGTGCACACAACTCCATCTACAAAAACACGTCAATACACCTCGTTACGCGTGACTTAAAGCTAAAAAACAAATGCAGCATAGACTCGCTGATTCGCATAAAATCGGTTCCCACAATACGTGGGATCTGCCGAATTTTTCCTAATACTTTGTTATTCTGTCTATACGTTAACATTGTCCCCTAACATTAAAAAAATAGAGCGTACGTCTTCCATTCCCTTCTCGTCTTCACTGGATGCTTCGCCGATTGCACTTGTTCCTCATTTGTAGTTTTGCACGCCCCCCGTTCCTGTTATGTTTTCCACTGATTTTCGATCCTTCGCCGACCCTTATGATATTGTAATCTTCAGTCTTCGCGCACACGTAGATTTCGGCAGCGCACGACCCAAGCGACGAGAGCACAATGAAGAGAAACGAACGTCCAGCCCCGCGCCCCCGCAGCAAGCGCCTGCGCCCTTTTCGGCACTCCCATTCCATTAGTTCCCCGTCGCCACCGAAAGAGGCGCCACCAGTCCCCGCGCCCGGTGCCTATAGGAGACATCATCTGTAGCCTTTAACTGTAGCATAGTAATTCTGACGTCAATGGAAACGAATTAAAGTGCATAAAAAATCATCTTGCCCCAAATGGGGACAGAACCTACAATATCTTCCAATTACGCGTCCGATACTCTATCAATTGTGCGGCGGTCGCTTTGCCATCTACTTGCTGTGCTACAGCTAAAACATAGATACGTAATGTCCAATATATCTTAATTAGCTTCATTTTCCGTAGGTTTCCTTAATTACGTTGTGTCTAACAAAAGAAACAAGCCCGTGATCAATTCACCCGCCCCCCTTCTCGAGAGGATGGTGGCATTGCATACTCCGACAAGGAAGGGTGAAATTATGCTGACGGCCTCAAAAATTTGGTTTCCTCACGTAGAATATCGCGAGCAAAATAGCAAAAAATAAACTTTATCAGCTGTCATTTAAATCAAGTTTTGTATGTATACGTTCCTTTTGTGGTTCAATATTGCTCACGGTAGTTAACTATATACATTTTCGAATAATCAAGTATTGAATAATCTCGACTGCATAAAGATAAGAACAGCCCGTCAAATCAGATTTGAAGATGATAGTGCCTGCTGTGGGCTTGGGATCCAGAATCTTTAGATTGTAGCTGAAATCCTGAACAATCTTACAGTTACAACGACCAATTTTAGTTCTAGTAGTGTTGCAGCATTTCTGCGGGCACACAATTCTTCCCAAGCGTTCTACTCAAATGCGGCGCTCAATTGCCAGTGAATGTTGCAACAAATATTGATAAGGTAACGCTGCCACGAACATCCGTGCTTTTGGGATAAACATACGTGCTCTTGACTTTGCTTTGTTTTCGGGTGTACATATAAATTAATTTCACAAGTACGTGGTTTGGTGTTCCATATTGCACCTTTTAATGCAGAAAGAGAGATAAATTCTCTTAGTTGTCAGGAGAGCTTTATGGTAAATTCGCAGAGTCGTTTTTGAGCGCTCCGAAGGCTCTGCAAGAAAATTGATGTAAAAGAGCAACAAAGCATTATTACTAAAATAATCGGGCTATTACATGATAAGGAAGGGGGGACATAACGTGCATATCTGCTTGTTCTCGTTGTAGAGCTCTCAAGCTGCTGAATTCACCACTTTCAAACAAAGTCAGTGCTCGCAAACGAGTGCATCAGCAAATCTCGGAGGCGAACATTCCGCCACCGTGCTCTCTGCCTACAGATCGTTTCATGGGCGCCTTATGCACATGCGCGCCGAAAATACTTCGACTGCGCCACAAGCGGCGAGCACCCGAAACATTTTCGGTTGCGCATAGCCTCCGAAACCTGCCGGCGCGCATTCTCGGAGGCCACAGGTGCGAAGGAACACACACGTTGTAGCGTCGACTGAACATGGCTCTCACCGCGAGGGGTGCTCTACCGATCGTGAAAAAAGTCCATTATATTTATTTTATGTAACATTTTTGTAAGTGCTTACAAACTATAATAAGTGTAAACAATGAAATTAATTACTAGAACTGCTAATTAATTAAATTTGTCATCAAATTTATTTTTAATGAATCTACTGACTTTTCGGAAAATCTACTGATTTTTAGCGGGTCCGGCTACTGATTTTGTCTTCGGGCCATCTGGCAGCACTGAGCGCGAGTTTTGTCTTGTGCGTGTGTGCAGGTTACATGTCAAACATTCGTTTGTGTTTTCCTTTGCAAACCGCAGGAATGACTTGCTATTTGGGGTGTTAATATAAAGGATACTTTACTAGTGGTACTTGTTTTACGTTTCGGTGGTGCGTTTAGGCTTTTACCAAGCTCACACCTGCACCGTGTCGACCGTGTCTCGCACGTGGCTGCGGTAGCTACGATGGAGGATGACCGGGCAGCCAAAGCTCACCGAGCTCGTCACAGTGGTCGGAAAGCTGACAAGAAGGAGAAAAAGACTGAACACGTTCAGGAGCTGACGGCAAAACAGCGAAACCCGAAGGCCTTCTCAGTCCAATCCGTGCAGAAGGCGGAGAAAAACTTCAGAAGGTTGGTATGCTTCGTCGCACGGTAGGATGAAGTGCATGGTTTCCTCTGAACATCTTCCACGTCTTGCTGTATGCGCATATAGCGTATCGAAATTGTGTTTCAAGTACTTGCTCTTCATCCGATAGCGTTTGGTTGGCTCGTTCAACATTAGTTGTGAAGCATGTGCAGGCATTGGCGCGAAGTGCAAACACAACGCAACAGGAAAACGTCAGCTGTCGCTTTATGCCATCTTTAGCAGAACAGACTGTTGGTCTAGTTGGCTATCTATCATCAGTAAAAGAACAAGCGCTAAAAATCGAGGAGCACATTTTTCTGCTCGCCAGTCCTAATTGCCTGTTCCCTCTTTTTTTGTGTGCTCGTAGATTTGTAGCGCTTATTCTTTTGCTGATTATGCCATCTACATGAATTAGATATGCCAATAGCGCAATAGGTTAAAATGACATTTCGTTTGCGTTTACGTACTTATTGAAATAATCTGAAGAGTAACTGGACATGGCCGGTATCTTCCACCCAGGGCTTAAAGTCAGGGGGGGGCCCAGGGGGGGCCAGACCCCCCCTTCCATTTTTTAAGGAGGGGCCGGGCCCCCCCTTGGCAGGTCAGCTGTAGCACTGCTGCACTCATTTCACATGTGTACAGAGAAATTATGACTATAATATATTTATTTGTGTAACATTCTTCAGCATTTGTTCAGTGCTAGAGACAGTTGGTATTACTATATATATATATATATATATATATATATATATATATATATATATATATATATATATATATATATATATATATATATATACACACACACACACACACACACAATGTCGCTGTGTCGCTGCCCGACAAGGGCCCCCCCCTCCAATAATGGGAGACTTTAAGCCCTGCTTCCACCTACGCGAGCGATATGTACAGCCGCCCATTTTTTTTAACCTGCAAGCACGAGCGTCGACTGGCCAGTCGATAAGCGCCGTTTAACGAAGCAAGGCGGCGAAATGAACGAGAATACGCGCATGTGCCTGATAAACAGTCCTGTACAGCTGCTCCAGGTTGTTCCTGGAACAGGACGCCGGGAATCGGCGCGTTCAGGTTAAAAACATGGGCGGCTGTCCACGACTGATTAAGCGCATTTCATATCAAAACAGTTTTTTCAGTGTAAACTCGAAAGGACACACTGGCCAAAAAGAACACAAAGTTTACTGACGTTTCGGCACCCCATACGGCCTTTTGTGAACAAGGTGCCTTGCTCCCGCATATGGCGCTGAAACGTCGGTAAACTTTGTGTTCTTGGCCGGTGTATCCTCTCGCGTGTTAACACTATGCATTTCCCTGGCCAGAGCCAGACGGGTTGCCGTCAAACTTTGGATTTCATCAAAACTTTTCGCATTTAATGTAAGAAGACACCGTTGCGCTAATCTTTTAGGGTCCACCAGAAAATTAAGGCTAGAACTGAGTTTTCATTATTAGATAATAGTTTATGCATGCATAATTAAAAATGTGACCTTCCAGAAAATGACACTAAAGTGGAAAACCAGTCTGGCACCACATGTGGATTTCCGAGAATCTCCGATGAGCGTATCCGATCTGTTATGTGATATGGCCAATTGAATGCAATTGTTTGTCATTGACAAATAATTACATTCAATTTGAAAATAGGGCATCCTATTGTTCATTGAGTTCAATTTTTTATTGCACATATTTGTGATCTTTCTCATTTGCAGGAGTCTCTCTATTATGTTGTTCCTCTAGTGATAGAGTAGTAACAGCATCATTACTCTATATATATTCTCTTGAACATTTAATGCTTCAGTATTTTCACTCTATGGCCACGTGCCAAAAAACTCGAAATTTTTAATAAGTGTTGATTATTTTCCAGTTTGTTTATGCCCTTTCTCGTTTATATTCTGATATGCAGCAGACTAATCCCTGAATTTCTTTTTGAAGGTCTAAGGATTTACAAGAGAAACGACACCACGTCCCCCCTTGTCGATCGCACCCCAGTTGAGCCACCACCGTACATTGTGGCTGTTGTTGGGCCTCCAAAAGTCGGCAAAACAACCCTTCTTCAGTGCCTCATAAAGAACTTCACGAGGCAGTTTGTGAGCACCATAACTGGCCCAATCACGATCGTGTCTGGTAAGGAGCACGCTAACGTATGCTCTCGCGCGTCAAATCAACGCATTTGTACTGCACGGAATATGCTCCAATTTTGCCAGTTTAGTGTGAGAATCTGAGAGTTTTCGTGCAGTGCAGACCTACGGTACGGTACGAAGAACTTTATTTAAAGATCCGGAGATGTGCCACCCCTTAGGGTGACACCGCGGGCCGCTCCCACGTGGGGACAGTTAGACCTAGCCTAACCGCCGCATCGCAGGCTCTCTGGACAGCCCAAAGTTGATGCTGATATTCCGAGCTCTTGAGGGCCGAGCTCCAGTTCTGCTCTGTGAGGTCCTTATCCCCACGTAACGAGGGGCACCGCCAAAGCATGTGCTCTAAATCGCACGTTCCCCCCGCAGCCAGGGCACGGCGAGCTGAAGTCACTTGGGAATAGACGGTGCATGAAAGCGAGATTCGGATAAGAATTAGTTTGTAGCTGAAACTAGAAAATGGTTGGGCCATGCCTCTTTTATTTAACACTAATGAAACCCGTGAAGCTGTAGAGAGACAAGTGTGTTTGGCCAAATCAGTTGCCTTTCAGCAAGGAGTGAAATGGGACAGAAGACCAGTGCCGATGATTAGAGGCCGGATTTTTAGGCACTTAAAAAGCGCGTTTTAGGCGCCAAAAATAGGCAGGCAAAACACAGTTTTAGGCTTCCAAAATCGTAGATATAGGCACAATAAATTTTTACATAAATTCAAAATATTTGAAACATGACGTACGCGACCTGTATTTAAGACAGAAAAGCAAGAAATGTTATTGTTCACGGTGACACAAAGGCGCCAACAGTTGAACATAGCCACGCAATTGTCCTTTTTGCCGCATGGTTCGCAGAACACAGTCTCTCCTTTTATTCTCTATCATGGTGAGTAAAGTGTCCACCGTGGAATCGACAGTCGTGGATCTCTCTATTTTCGGCATGCACAGAAACAGGTAGTTAGACCACTAAAAAGCAAGACGGGAGGGATGCCTCGTATTGGCCGGGTCTAATCGCGTAGGGTCAGTTGCTACTCTGTCGACGAACACCTTTAAAGGGCCCCTCACCAGGTCTGAGCATTTTGAACTGACAAGTGTTTTGCATGAACTGGGCGCTCACGATCACGTCTGCCGAGATTTGCAAGGTTACGTTGCAAATCTTGGCAGACGTGATGTGAAATTTCAAAATGAATACCACTTGCCCTTCTCGCAGGTGCGCGACCCAAGATGGAAGGGTTGACGTACGACAAGGAATGCTCCTGCGTAGTTATCTGAGCTCTAACGTCTCTCCTCTACGTAGACATTGGTGTTCTGACATTGCTGGCAGTAGCACGTGATACTGCGAGAATTATTCGAGGCGACATGTGTAATTTGTGTAATATGTTGCTTAAATAGATGAATGAAAGTTGAGAGAAATAATGAAACACAAAAGCGGAATGTGTTTGCATTTTTATATTTTATTTCTTCGAATCGCAGCGAAATGCGAGACTAATCTGCCTCCATTTCGTATGCGTTCGTGTCTTCGCGGTTACCGCATCGCGCCGGCACCAGCCCTAACAACGCTTGGCGCGATTTTGGTGCATTGCCCCTAACAACAGTTCCAGCTGTGCGACGCGTTGGGTCGCGGTGAGGATACGTGATCCGTGCCAGCCTCTCCAAACGTGCGCGCACTGAGAGATCCATCCCAAAGAAATAGGCAATACACTACAGAGAACGGCAAAACGACGCAACACCGCTCGCGTGCACGACCTGGCTCAGGCACGTCATGCGCACGTGACCTTGCGTGTGCATGACGCCTCCTCGTATAATTGTTTCGCGGCTCGTAATGAACCATCTTGAAAAATTATTGTGGTCCAACGCTCTTCATCGGGCACGCATCAACAAACAAAACCAAACCCGCGCACATCACATTTTTCGTACTTTTGATCTACACTCTCCTTTCCCCTGACAGCACTTCATGGTTTCGCATTCGTCCGTCACCTTCCCGCGGCTGCACAGAGGGATCTCCTATTTCTTGCCCACTGCCACACCCATGTCTTCAAGGTGGTTCACTTCCTTGAGGACACTGAAAAGGACAAACGGCTCTAGAAGCCAACCGCCGCGTCCTCGACCATGGACGCCACTCTCCCTTATTCTCATCTCCTCTTCCCATGTTTATTTCCCTCTCCCCATTCCATAGTAGACGTTGACTTGCTCCCATTTGGGGTTGCAGAAACAGCGTCTTTTCCTCTTCTGAACCTCTGCTCCTTTAGCCGATCGCGACATCTCAGCGCGTTGGCGTAAGATGGCCGGCGCGTCCCATTTTACGGCTGCTAGCGGTTGTTCTCCGGAAATTGGTTGAACTAGAAGGCTAGTTTGAACCCCCTAGTATTCCTGAAGGTCAATGTTGCCTGGTAACATGAATAACGGTGTCTCAAACTGCACTCGAAAGTGAAATTTGGGGTTAAATAGTGTTCATATAGGCACCCATTTGAAAAATAGGCATTTATAGGCACTTATAGGCGTTTAGGCACGATCGCCGAAAATAGGCATTTATAGGCACTATAAAAACACTATGAAAAGCCCTTCTTAACCTCTAATTCGTGCTCATATATCAATGTGGCAGGATAGGAACGCAAGGAACAAAATAGGCATTTGCCTATAATCCGGTCTCTACTGATGATATACTGTGTAAAGTAACACTTGGCTAGGAGGAGCAGTGCAGTTTTTAGTGGGCATAGACTGTGCTGTTGAAGTCGGTTACTAACACATGTGCTTCTATATGTTAGTCATGTAACTGTATAGTTCAGTGTTATTTAAAAATCATGACTTAACATGTTTAATTATGAACTCTAAGTGTTTAACTCGAATCTGGTTTTTGTATTGTTAATCTTAAAGTTTCTTCAAATTTAGACTCTAGTCCTGTGCTCTTCAAAAAGAATGGTAAGAAATTCTGTGTAATGGCTAAGCTGTCATCTAAATTAGGGTGTCTTTATAAAGACAGTTGGGGATTGCCTCCATGTGTTCACATTTGATTAGTGAATATCCTGGCTCGTGGGAGCTTATAAAGTTTAAAGCTGAAATGAAGTAAAAATTTGTGTTAGTTTGTATGAATTGAACTTTCTACTGGTTCATAGTACAGTTTCCAACTTCTGTGTTTTCATTTTTCAGGAAAGAAGCGCAGGCTGACACTTCTGGAGTGCAACAATGATATTAACTGCATGATAGATGTGGCAAAAGTAGCTGATTTGGTAAGTGCTCTTTCCATGCATCGTGTGGTTTTATCGCTGCTTAAGCTTATAATGAAGAGTGAAACACCAAATTTACAGTCGTAGCCATATCATGCAAAGCGTTTTTCTTCCTTTTCAAAAGCCATAAATGCATTTCTTTTGTGCAGTGTATCACCAGCCCATCTAAAAACAAACAAAAAAAAAATGCCTTGTATTAGTGTGGAGTTAATTGAGGCATGTGAAAAATCTCTTCTAGGTGTTGCTCGTGGTGGATGCCAGCTATGGCTTTGAAATGGAGACCTTCGAATTTTTGAACATTTGTCAAGTTCATGGTTTCCCCAGAATCATGGGTGTGCTTACGCACTTGGACATGATCAAGAATGCCAAGACTCTGCGTCACACCAAAAAGCAGATGAAGCATCGATTCTGGACTGAAATATACCAGGCAAGTCTTAATCCACTTGTACTCTGCCATTATTGTCAACATTGGCAGAAGAGCTGCTCAGGTCACAGTAAGAGGGGTTAAGTCGGAACATTCAAGAGGTGCTCCTCCCTAAAAGTGGACTGCGACCTTTTTATCTGGCCATTCAATACCAAGATAGGCGATCTTCAAAATCGCTGTTAGCTAAGAACCACTTGTCCTCACATACGTTCTTCTGCTGTTGTGAAATTCATGCTTAGTTTGCTACTATATGCAAACACCCAGTTACTTCTGGTTTTGAATTCTGTGCATGAACATGAAGAGAAGGCGTATTGCGTATTGGCTCGACAAGGAATCTGTCACGTGATCACAGACAGCTTGCACAAGCAGGCAGTCCCGGTTACTTGGCGTGGCCGTTGCCTTGCAAAAATTTGCGCAGGCATGCAGCAATTATTCGCGTACTGATACAGGTGCTTCTGACTTGTCATTAACCCTTTCGCTCCCGTTGACGTAATAGTCGTCATGAGATTTTGTATCAAAATGACCGTTCACAACTATACTCATTATCAATAAAAATTGGTCCCACTTGGAACCAATGGCAACTATACTTGTGGTAATCCGCCATGGTGGAGCAGTGGTTATGGTGCTCGGCTGCTGATCGGATGCGGGTTCGATCCCGGCTACGACAGTTGCATTTCAATGGAGGCAAAATGCTAGAGGCCCGTGTACTGTGTGACGTCAGTGCACATCAAAAAAACACCAGATGGTCAGAATGTGCGGAGCCCTCCGCTACGGTGTCTCTCATAATCATCTTGTGGTTTTGGGATGTAAAACCCCAGATATTATTATTATTATTATTATTATTATTATTATTATTATTATTATTATTATTATTCACCAAACTTGTCATAGTTGTGTTCCTTTATACAAGATGGCCACCCTTGGGTGATTCCACGAGAGATCAAACATGCATGTCGCCAGTAGCCATATTGGTGAGTGTTCTGCACTCACCATGATGGCTACTGGCGGCACTGACTGATGCTCCCATGTTTAAATGCACATATATACCCTATAAAAGTGGACGGAGGGATGACCGCCGTGGTAGAGCATCAGACGCGTTATTTGAAGGTCTCAGGTTCAGTCCCTGCCGGCGGCAAGTTATCTTTTCCTCCACTTTTCTTTGTTCATATTTACATAACAATTACTTCTAATAACATCCCCTATACTTTCCTTGGCGTCATTGTCTGTTAGTTCTCATTAATATTGTGTCTAACAAAGAAAAATGAGCCCTTAAATTTACACATGCTGAAGCAGGTTATTCACTTGCTCTGCAATGATATTACGTTCTGTTGCTGATACACGGTAGGGGCATTGTCGCAAACAAGTGTGAGTTCGTGTGTCGATACTATGAGCAACGGTGTTGGTTTGATTCAGTGGCTTCTGCAGAAAGTCGAATGAATGTCTAAACTGATGAAGTGCAAAATGAGCTGTGCCCGTTGGTCCTGAGGGAGCTTGCTGTCGATGGAGCAATTGAATACATCCGAGCAGACATCATCTGATGTAAAACGAGGAGTCACATCGTTCAGCTGAAATTTTGGGCCAGTTTCGCGGAATTCAGTTGGAACGATAGTGTTTTCGTCGACAGGTTGGATGTGGCCAAGTGTCTCGTTACTGTGCAAAGTGAGGGGAACACTGATACGCTTATCACGGGACCGGTGGATGTGGTATGCTTCTATGATTTCCCTTTCTGTTCTGTCGTGTGAACGCTTGAGGAAAGCGGTGCGCGCAAACTCCGGAGTGCATCCAGACCTTTTACAATGCTCTGCAAGGTGGCCACCAGCGTTATTCTTAATTGACAAACTATAGTGCTCGTCTGTTTTGCATCAAGTATGAACCACGTTGCCCAAGCACACATCTTGCTAAGACATAAGTACAGATCGGCAATGTTTTCTTAATGTAAACTGAAGTAAGGTAGAGTACTGGGCGAGTTGGTATAGATTCATGTCCAAGCGTAGCGCGAGGAAGACAGGACACAGTAAAGAACACACAGGATAACGCCTGCCCTGTATGTACTTTACTGTGTCCTGTCTTCCTCACGCGACGCTTTGACATGAATTTTCTTAATAATTTTATTATGTTCAAAAAAGCGTTACAATATGCTTTTAATCATTTCGTACATAACTTGCTTCCCTCTGACAACATACCGCACATTGCTAGGCCACTTGTACAGTCGACTTTCTATGCTGAAGTAATTTGTACTTTTGATGCCACTTTTAAGCTGCCCATGATTAATAACAGCTGCACTAAAGTGTGATGTCAGATGCTGTTGCTAATGTGTGCGCTTTTTTTACATTCAGGGTGCAAAGCTCTTCTACTTGTCTGGTCTTATCAGAGGGGAATACTTGAAGAATGAGATTCACAACCTTGGGAGGTTTATCTCTGTCATGAAGTTTAGACCACTTCAGTGGCGAACATCTCACCCATACCTGCTGGTGGACCGAATGGAAGATGTCACTGATCCAGAGTCGATTCGCACCTCTCCAAAATGTGATCGAAACATCTGTGTCTATGGATATGCACGAGGAGCGAGCTTCAAGAGCAAGACCAACGTACACATCCCTGGCAAGTTATTAATGTGCTTTTGCCCGGTTGGTTTCATGCCTGATAGACAGTGACATTGGGATAAGTCAGAGGTCTGACAATCACTTCAGTTAATGGCCGGGTCAGTGAACAAAGTTGGAGTGAGTGGGGGGGGGGGGGGGGGGGGTTTGCACAAAATGTCAGCCAATCTTGTCATTTGAAATACTTTCCCATATCTTGTGTATGGTTAATTTCTCAAGGGAATTTGACATCACGTTTTGAGAAACATGCCGATACTGAGCTACAGGAGGCAGTAGCATAGCCAGATATTTTTTTCGGGGGGGGGGGGTTCAACCATACTCAATGTATGTTCGTGCGTGCGTTTGTATGTGTGCGTGCAATATACACAAGCAAAACTGAAAAATTTCAGGGGGGGGGGGTTGAACCCCCCCCCCTGGCTACGCCACTGACAGGAGGACGATTCTGAAATAATGAGTGCTTGTTCCATAGTGATGTTTTAACAGATGCAGTGATTCCACTCCTGCGCCAACTGCGCCAAAGTGCGCCAAATCAGATTTGCTGCGCCATCCTGATAATATCAACGGAAATTGCGCCAAACTGCGCCAAAGTCTCGGATTTGGGGGGGGGGGGGGTATATCACCAGCAATAGCCACGCCGGCGCGTAAAAACATGTGCAGCGTGCAGTGGCGTAGCCAGGGGGTGGCACATCGGGCACGTGTCCCCCCCCCCGAAATTTTTTTTTCGCCATGGCATACATAGTGAAAAATGACCATTTCAAGGAGGTGCCACCCCGAAATCAAGCAGGTGCCCCCCCCCCCGAAAAAAATTTCTGGCTACGCCCCTGGCAGCGTGTTCTCGGGGCGGCCAAAGTCACAACCACGTGCTAAGAATTATTCTGCTGAATAAACAGTGGTCGCGCGTGCGTCCCAAGTAATTCACGATCCTATGCGCGGTGCCGATGCAGCTTCTGTCGTGCTCTCCGCAGTGGCTCTCCGCAGTGGCTCGTGACGTTTTGGCGAATCGGTAGCATGTAAGTGTAGCGGCGATTCATCGGCGGACGTTGTCCTTTCCAGAAACGCTGCTGATAGCTCGTTTCCAGAGTCGCACTGCACGTAAATAAAGCAATTTTCACTCATAACTGCACGCGTGCCGCCAGAATGTTTGTCACGTCTATTTCTGGACATCGCGGAATGAAATCTGGGAACACCATAGGAATAGATACAATGTTACACCTCCGCCCTCGCTTTCCAGGATCAATAGCTGATGGTTAAAAAAAAAAATTATAAAATCACGGTATCGCATTCACAGTAAAAGAACTCATTGTTGGGCTAGTTGGTTGGCGATTTCCAAAAAAAATAATTAGAGCACAAACACATGGCACATTCACACACGCCCACACACCCAGGTGCGTGTTTGGTGCCTGCGTGTGTGAATGTGCCGGGTGTTCGCGCTGTAATTATTTTTTTGGAAATCGCATTCATTGCTTCGTTCTGGGGGGGCGGTAGGCTGTGTCTCTCGAAGGGCGCAGTCGCTGGCGCGCGCTATCTCGAGGCATGGTGAGACTGCTCGTAATCTTGCTGTCCTCTCTACGCTTACTTCGTGTTTAAAGAACTGACAACATGAAAACCGCTTCGGCACCTGGAGTGGCCATATTCCCATTAACCAGCGTTCTGTTTAATTATGCGAGATCGGGTCCAAAAGAGCTGCTGGCCTTCGTGTAACAATACAATTTGTTAGTTTCGCTTAAGCTCGAAGCAGTGAATGCGATACCAACAAATTGTATTGTTATACGAAGTAAGGCTTGACGTCATCCGCGAGAAGCGCAGCGGCGGGGTCGCCATTTTGAAGGTCCGCACACTCGCCGCATGCGCGAAAAGCTTTCTGCACGCGCTGTGTTCGAGACCCGTACGGCGACTTGGATGACTAGAGACCTCCGGAACACCTCTTGCACGCCGATGTACGTGCAGCACGAACGGCGCGTATGCACGGACCTCCAAAATGGCGCGGCGATGGTATTGCCGCCTTGCGGATCAAGGATCAGTGGCCGCTCCAGGGAGAGAAGCGTTTTCGCACAGTCTGTACGCGTTGAGAGCACAACATGTAGACGGGTATACGAGCCGTCTGTGATGCCTGCCGAAACAGCGCGCCAGCGATCGCGACCGCGCCCCTTAAAGTCAAAGTTTAGTGTTGCTGCTCTAGCGACACAACACCCCCCCCCACCGCCCCTACCTTTGCGTTATTTCATGCTCTTTGAAGACGGGTGGGGGCGTTCCTGTCTGCTTGAGTAGCAATCGATGGCAGGCCTGGCGCGCGCGGTGATGTTATCGGATGCGGCCTCCGTGCAACGGAGATAGGCCGGCTCTCTTTATCTCTGCTTCAGCCGCGTTCGTCGCCCCGCTCGCGCTTTTTACCTGAGTGTAAAACATACGATGCACGGGGGGATGTTATCGATTTGAACATTACACAAAATATGACGGCAGCGGCAAAAGTCGAGAATGTCCATATAATTGCTGTCGCAATAAAAACAAAATGGCTCTCGCCTTTGAGTCGTCTTAGATGAATGGACCTTCCCTGTGAGTTTTATTTTTTTCCTTTTTTTTTTTTGCCCTGTTTTCTAGAGGGCACTACAGGGAGTTTTCGGTGTACAAACAGAATTCCCTAGCCATATACAACCTCACTGCAAAAGGACAACGAAGTTTGTTAAATCATGCAGTCCACCGTTGAACGAACTTTCTGACACTTTCGCGGAAGCTCGATTGAAGCGAATCTCCATATCCGGGCAATCCTGCGCATGTGCAAACGATAGTCCAGAAGCACTGTGAGAATGCTCTTGCTCCAGGCCTCGGAGAGAGGGAAAGGAATGTCGGAGGAGGTTGGCTTTATGAGGCTAGCTAAGTGACATCATGTTACGCCCAGCAATATAATCGATCGTGAAGAAAAAGAACCTCTCTTTCTGCTTGGAGTCGTCTTAGGGCAATGCATTTGGGACAGTGTGAGTCTTTAGCGTTGAGGCATTGTTGTATGTCGCAGCCAGGCCCGTAGCCAGGGGGGGGCGTAGCCCCCCCCTCCCCAATTTCGAATGGTGGGGGGTGTTTTACCGAGAATGCATGATGAAAATAGGTGTTTTTCGGGGTTTTCAACAGGTGCCCCCCCCCCCCCCCGAAAAAAATTCCTGGCTACGGGCCTGGTCAGAGCGATTGTCTACAATGTCTGCTGATTACCACATACATGTATTTAGAATGTTATTTCATAAAGTACGATTTTATTGAACCGGTATTGTGTTTATATGCTACGAAAATAATCGCTAAACAAGTTGTCCCAAAATGCTCAACCGCATGACGCCCTCATTTCTGCATCATCGAGTGAAATAGAGAGTGTTCCTGAGATGATTGGTTCCTTGAGATTTGCAATGAATCGAAATATTTCTAGCTCTTCACAAGAGCCCCAAAATAATTATTCAGGTCCTTGAATGTAAATGCAACTTGCTTCTCCAGTCTACTCTAGGATGTTAGTTGCTCCAGAGTGCTCCCAGATGCTAAATTACCTGCTCCAAAGTGCTCCAAAATGGAAATTTTGCTGCTCCAAAGTGCTTCAAAATGAAACTTTTGCTGCTCCAAAAATTGCTCCAAATCAGAAGACCTCGGTGGCATCACTGCAGATGGTGACTGTCCGTCTGTATAGCTCATCAACTTACTAAGAAAAAAAAAGAAGATATGGGACCAAAACAGTGATGTGTGGGCCCACTAAAAAGTGGTCCGCGGCTAGCATGTTTGAGACCCCTGGGATAAGTAATAATAGAATAAGGAATGTTTTTCAAGCCAACGTTTTAACAAGTTGGGCTCTCTTCATAAGGGCAACAGTGAAATTGAAAAGTTAACTTCAGTGACATTCTTTGTTTAAGGTGGAGTCAGAATTAGTTTGGTTAAAAAAATTTGATATTGAGATTTTGCAATCATTTGTAGAGAATTTTTTTATCAGAAATTTATCAAACTTGGGTACTCGCTTTTCAAAAATGATTTTTGGCTCCTTTCTTTTCAACACATTGATAGGGAAGTGTGAGTGTACTTTTATGCGGCATCTGCATTTTTCTCTCAACATTTTTGGAGGTTTTGTGTGCTTTCTTTCTCGGGAAATCTAGGGCATAAGTGAAAATTTTCATGTGTGTGAACTAGTGCCATTTAGTAACTCGAAGTAGAATCAGTAGGGCATTTGTATTTTCTTAATATGAAAAAAAATGAGTCATAAGTGGCTTCTTTCATACAAGGACAAATGTAAAAAAAAAAAACATAACAAATCCAATTTTTGTTGTATGCTCACAATTTTAGTTCCACTTCTGTGAAGCATTAATTGCTACCTTGATCTGGACTTCAGGCAAAAGTACTTGGGTAGAATGGTGGGCGAGTTGGAAACGAGGCATACTTGAAAAATCAGTGCGAACAAGAAGACACCAGACGAAAAAAGTACATACATAAGAAAAACTTAGAAAACAAAAATAAAAAAAATATTAAGTACAATTTGAAAACTAATCTTGAGCTCCAATGCAACCCGCGTCAATCTTTAAAATTCCTTGCAAATTTTACACTCATAGCTTCTATTACCATTACCTTGCAGCCAAATTTTGAAGCTCATTTTCAAAGTCTCGCCCCACCTTAACCACTGTTAATGACTTTAAGCTTCCATCTTCCTTTGAAGCCCTCTCTCTCTGTTTTTTTCTTTGACTTGTAATATGTGCTTTGGAAAGGACACTGTCAATGTGTGTGCTTGTTCATACATTTACATCTGTAATACTGCTCCATTCTAAAAGATTTCTTTCTTTCCTTTCTATGCTTGTCTTTTTTTTTGTGTGTGTGTGTGTGGAATGAGCCTTTTTCACAAGGACCTGCTGCACATGCACCGATCCCCTCCTTTTCTTGCTTCGTCTGCTTGGCTAAGGCAGCATCTTCAATGCAAGGCAAAACTAGGTTTGCCTTGTGTTGAGTGCAGCGAACGACGAGGCCCAGAGGAAGAGCCTAGCAGACCGAGGGCCCAGCTCAGCTGGCTGTGTGGGCATGCGCTTACCCTCGTCCTGTTTGCAACTCGGCTTTGTCATATGGCACTGACTGATGCACAGGAATGTTACACTGCTTGCGCATGCTTAGAGGTTTGGGTGACTCTACTTGCTTACGGGGAAATTTAGGTAAAATATAAACATGTTCCAAGAGTGAAAAAATTGGCTGTGGCTTAACTCAGTTATGCCTGGGTGTGTAGCGAAAGGTATGGTTAATCTTATTGTTTAGCTTGGTTCTCCGTATGGTTACGCTTCTCTAGGCGTGCAGCTCGTTCTTCCTCCATCTCCTCGACTCACTGTCCCCTCTTGGTTTTCGTTCCGACGACGCAGCCTGGCTTCTTTCAGTCTCTCAGACTCACTTTCCATATCTGCCAACAAATCCCACTGAGCCGTCCCTTTTATATATACGATGCAATGCCAGCGCCTCCTCTGTTGTTGCAGTGCGGTTTCACTGTCTCCTCCTCTTACGTCGTGCCAGATGGCGCGGCGAGCGGCGCTGCCAGCTGCAGCAGTTGCTAGGCAACGGCTCAGCTCGCGGTGCGGCCACCGGCCACAGCGAAACGGCGAAAATGCGGCCAATGTAGCTCGTGCTACAAAACTCGTTTGTAGTGAAGTTCACACAGTGAGCATCTTCGCCTTCTCTGAATCAGGTTGTGGTGACTTCAGCATTCACGACATCAGCCTGCTTCCTGACCCATGCCCGCTACCAGACAAGGAAAAGCGGCGCTCTCTGAATGAGAAGGAGCGTCTCCTCTATGCTCCTATGGCTGGAGTTGGAGGTGTTGTCTTCGACAAGGACGCTGTCTACATAGACTTGCGTGGCAGCCACTCCCACAAGGAAGGACGAGGGGTAAGAGTGGAACAGCTTATTCTTGCACAAATATTGCGGCAAGGTAGGGTTAGCTGAAATGGTACGGCGTTGCACCAGAACAGCTTACTGCAGCTTCCTCTTGTGAAGGCCACCTGCACCAGTGAAAAGCATACATGCATTTCCAGTTTGTTTCAAGAAGCAGCAATCACTTGCTGCCACTTTCGGTCAGCTGATTTTTTCGGTTGTAATCATCAGATGTTTCGGTTAGGTAAGCACAATATTTCACATGTCATGATGTTAGTAGGTGTCTTTTATGACATCAGATAATTTTTGTACCCCCTTTGAAAGCCCTCAATTGATGGGGAAAAGGACAATTTACACAAGTGAATGCAGTACATGGTGTTCTACGGATATGGCAGTATAAAAAGTGAAATACTTTGTTATACTGAGGATCTTGTATGTTGGAGTCTATTATAATAATAATTGCATATTATTATGAGGCGGGTCGTAGTGGAGGGACACCAAATCAATTTTGACTACCTGGAGTGCTTCAGCGTGCACCCAAATCTAGGCACACGGCTATTCTTTGCATTTTGCCCCCCCATCGAAAAGTGGCTGCCATGGCTGGTATTCAAAGCCACGCCTTTGAGCTTAGCAGCACGACACCTTACATGCTGAGCTATCATGGCGGGTCTTGCAGTCTCTTATATCGAGGCTTAAAGGGATTAAAGTGAAACAATAAATTTAGTGAGGGAGTTCCAGCCAACTACTTGTGCGAGGACAGAAAGACAGACGACACATTGCTGGGTCTGTCTTACTGTCCTCGTCCAAGTACGTAGTTGACTGGACCCCTCGCTATGTGCAGCCAATGAGCTCAGGCAAGCACAATTTCTCAATAAATCTAGTTTTGGCTTGATAAATTATATTATGAAAACTCTAGACTAGTTGTTAATTTCACCACCGTAGGTTTGTAGTAGATCAGTAACCATGTAGGCCCTAGTAGACTCCACCAAAATCTATGACGTCACGGCGGTTGGGTGCGGGAACTTTAAGATGGCGTCTCCACTCGCAGTTCCTTTTTGCTCGTTTTCTCGCTCATCAAGCATCTTCTCACAGCAAGCGTGGTGCTTTTTGGTATCATGAAAGATTAATATACTAGTAGGAAAAAAAATTGTTCTTCTGTTTCGTGTCCCTTTAGCCATGTACGTAGTACCAGTGTGCAGCCATGTTCTGCTTAAGTGGTGCAAAGTAAATTATTTGTAAATTATTGTTCCTGACTAGAAATAGTCGCCACAGTCGAACCCACTTATAACAATACTCAAGTGCCACGAAAATTTTGTTGTTATACTAGTAACCGATAATTGCTTAAACGGGTTGCATGAAAAGAAAGCGAAGTAGGGGACGGCAGGCTGTTGTGAAGAAACTATAATATCGGATGGGTTATGCCAACAAACATCAGTGTTAAGGATGATAAAGCTGCCGATTTTTTGTACATGTGTGAAAATTCGGATACTTTCGCGGAACCGCCACAAGTCCTGTAGAGCCAGTGTTACGACAACGCCTGAAGTACCGGACACTGAAACTTTACCAAGAGTCAACTTTTTACTCAAAGTGCATGTCCGAAATAGCGTTAACAAGAGCCACCATCGCACCCACGCAGTAGCGGATTTCAAAAGTCAGCTTTGCCGCTGTGCCACCACGCTATGCAGTGAAGCATAATGCGAATCCAAAGGGGCGATGGGGGACGGGGTTGTGAGTTTGGGTCCAGCAGCTCGAATTTCTTGTTTTGTTTTTTCTTTTCGCTGGTTTCGTGTTCCATTACCTTTCAGCACGAACCCTCAACAGACAGAATTCATTGTTATAACTGATAATGCGGCATGCGGGCATTGCTGTAAGTGAGTTATTTCACCATAGAAAACATACTAATGTTGACGGTGCAGCAGCTTTTCATTGTTACAACCGATACATTGTTAAAACTGGCATTGTTATAAGTGAGTTCGACTGTATGTGTACAGTAGACTCTCAGTAAACGGAAATCTGTTAAACATAACTGCTGCTTAAATGGAACAACTGCCTCTGACATGACTGGTTGGTACTTGTATTCTGCATCCCTGTTCACCTCTCAGTAAACGGAACTCCTGTTAAGCGGAACATATTTTCTAAGTCCCTTCAGGTTCCATTTAACGAGAGTCTACTGTATTTATTTCTAGTATAGCTTTTTCTTTGAATTTTCAATAAAAATTTCCAGCGTTATTTAGATCTACCTTGTTAGATCCTTTAGTATAAAAAGTTTGACTATCTCATTGTTCATACCGTTTTTATCTATCACCGTTGGAAGAAGCTGATGGCTCGGTTGTATGACTTGTCAAAAAGCTAATTCCTCATATATTTCATTGACAGGAGAATGGGAAACAAGTTGACCAGATGTTGCAGTCAATGATGAGGACCACACAGACAATCGATGCCAAGATGCAGACGAGCAAATTTGCATTGTTTTCTGATGGCACTGTTCTCTCTCCCGATGATGTTGAAAGGTGAGTAATTTTGGTGGGAGTGTTGAATTTCCATGCTGAACTGCCAATCACAGTGGAGAGCAAAAATGTGTAGGGGGTTGGTTTTGGAGACAAATTTAGTTTATGTCCATTGAGAGGTCACTTTATTGAGCTTAACATGAGATTTCAGGTACATGTGATAGTATCTTTGTAGGGGATTTGAAGAGGATTTTTACTTGCCCTGATGTATCTGTTGTTTCATTATATCCCATTTTGTAATAGCATTAAACGAAACTTCCACAAAGATGAAGGATTTTTAATTTTCATCTCAATGTCTTGTAAGAGTTACTGCTGCATAACAAAGATATGCAGTATTTTATCACTTACTATAACCTGCACCAAAATTTTTTTTAATAATTTGGAGCTAAAGTCAAAACGAAAAACGTAAATTTCTGTCTGTAAAGGTGGCTACACGGCAGTGCTTCACAGCAATGCAAGGAAGCTAGCTTCGTGGTAATACACACGGATGTTTTTTTTTTAAATTTTCTGCGAATTGTTGATTTTGTGGGTTATACACAATACTATAAGAAACTTGGTATTTCTGCTTTGTATTTTCAAAGTAGAACTAATATTATGCTTAGTTAAATCATGAACAAATATATTATGCTAACTAATGACACAGGTTAGAAAACAATAAAAATGTGGTCCCAACACTGCATTAGTAAATTTGATGTTTCACTTTGCTTACATTGAGAAGCCATGGGAGTTCTATAATCCTTACAAACTTGAGGCAAGTCCCCATGTTGTAAAGTAAAGATACTGCTAACTGAGCTTTAACTGTTGCTTTATTTATCTTTGGGCCGCTTCTGTCGAGCCTACACGTTTTTGATGCTGCGAAGTGAGTTGGCTAGACAAGCTTGCCGGCGAGTGTGATCTGCAGCAAGTGTCACTAAGCATGTGACAGCGTGTGAATGACACTGGTGGCATGGTGCCCACGTTCAAGGTACGCTTAAGTTAGCTCGTGTGACAGGGTTATTATTGCGAAAGTGGGAAGGGAGAGGGCTGTTTGTGTGAATGTATGCATCTTCAAAGGATAGCGCACTTGTGTGAATGTATGGTCAACCGATTCTTTAACAGTACCATGTGAGCATTGAATGGCCAGCCACCAGCCAGCCAGTGCCTTCTAACGGTGTGAAGCAGCAAGATTTTCAAGAGTTGGGCGTGCACTCCGCGTTTACTCGAATTGAAAGCTTCGTCTGCTAGGCTCTTCCCACTGGCATGACATCAACCTTGTCACGATTAGCATAGTGGAAACACCATTGTTTATCGCTTGCCTCGAGGTAATCGTGACACCAGCTTCTTGTTTCAAAATCCTGCCTTGCTTGAAGAATTTTTGTGGTCCCGTTTTGCTAATGCAAATTTGACTGGACAATTTGAAGCAGCAGCCTACGCTAGTCTGGTTGACGAGAAGATTTTGGATGCTACGTGGCAATTCCTAATCCCAACATCGCTGCAAACCCAGGAATATGACGGCCTTATGGAGAATGCCACGTAGAGATGTTGATGATTGATCGGTGAAGCACCCCAGCCACGTTGCTGCCAGCACAAAAAAAAAAGAAAAAGAAAAGCTACGGTCCACAGTTTGCTTCATGCACTGCCGATGTGCCTCTGCCGAGATGTGCTTCATTGCAACACAGCGCTTACATGCAGGCACCGTGTCACCTAATCATAGTGTCAGCATGTCATTATGCAACAATTTGGCCATTCTTTCTGGGAGAAAGAAAAGGCCGGTGTGATGGAATTTGCAGTGTATACTCTTATTAGCATTTGCTTGAGTAACTTGTACACTGAAGCTGCTGGCAAAGTGATTGCCTGCTGCACGTGCTTCAAAAACTTCATTTGTTCATGTTTGTCATGTTAAGGGTCATGTTTTCCAGTCAGCATACATCACGGATTTCATCAGACTTGGCCTTAGTTACTTTTTTTCTTTTTCTGAGAAGGAATAGTCTCATCATGTTCGCTGATTCTGCGAGAAAAGCGTGGCATGCTACTCATGTGTAACTGCTGTGTTGCAGTGAAGCACACAGTTCACTCCGCAGACGCTCCTTCCAGCTGTTTGCAGAGCGATGACTGTACGCTATATTCTTTTTCTGTTTGCGCTGGCAGCAGAACGCTGGGGTGGTTCACCCATGAATCAACATCGTTACGTAACATTGCCTTGTAGCTTCGTAAGGCCATCATTTCCCCACGTTTGCGGCAAAATTGATATAGGGTATTGCTGGAAAGCACAATCCTTTGAAGGACACTGCAGACCAGCGTCTTTGGTTATACACTCAAACCTCATTATAACGAAGTTGCACTTTACACGAAAATAAGTTCGTTATATCCGGAAATTCGTTATAAAAGTATATTCCTAACACTGTATCTATTGCAAGAGTATTCTTCATTTACTTCGTTATAACCGATATTTCGTTATATCCGGGTTCGTTATATCGAGGTTTGAGTGTACTTTTAGTAATCCAAGGTCTTCCATAGGTTATTCTTTTGTATGTTCTATTAATTCAAAAGCCCTCTTGATTTGAAGATTTTTCGCAGTCCCAGTGACTTTAAATTAAAAAGGTTTTACTGTGTTGCTAATCATGAGACAGCCTCCCTTCTCCTTTAAGCCTTAAGCTCTGGCTTCAAGCTTTGCATGGCTCATGGGGTCCTATACTCAGTTGCAAGTCAAGAGGAGTGCGGCTTTTTGAAGACCCCCCCTCCAGCCAATGGTGTTGCCGTGTCATCATGACTCCACGGCCAACCGCTTTCGTGCCGAGGTCACGAGAGGAATCAAAAAGCGTGGTCTTCCGCACTTACGGACAGCAACCAAAATGGCCACCTCCGCTGTTCACGACAATCCATCGGTTTCATTAGTGATCGCGCTCTCGCAAGCTGACTTTAGTGCTGGTCATTCGTATAGCAATTTTAATTACACGAAATGCCTTGTTTGTGTGTTGTATGCAGTGTTCGGTAACGACGATCGCCGGGGTGTTTCGTCAGCTGCGTAAGCGTTCGGCGCTGCCTGGGAACAGCTGCCGATGCACATACTGGAATATTTGCGCTGTTGATCAGCGCTTCAATACCCTGTGCAATACAAAGTGGCCATCACCATTGGCATGGGGTGGATGGTAATGAACTGCACTCCTTATTTGAGAGCGATAAAGCACATTTCGATGTCACCTGCTCGGGCTCCATGTCCGAAAAGAGAGCCGACAATCTGCAAAACCAGAATCAGGGTGGTTTAGGGAAAACCTGGAAAAACAAAATTCACCATCAGCAGTGAAGCAACAGTTCACTACTCCAGCTGACCAATAAACTCTTTCACGTGTTTATCATGGGGAAATTAAAAAAACAAATGAACTGAAAATTTTATCTTTGCTCGAAATAAAGGCTTTGAGGTTAACTACTTTACGGCACGGACGCACTGATAGAGCTTTGGGTCAAAGCGCTGCCTTAAGGTCCAAAGCAGTCGGCCGTGATGGCATGTTGATGCAGCGACACCATTGGCTAAAGGGTGGTCCTTTGACTGCGAAAAGCCGTACTGCTCTAAATTTGAATTTGAGCATAGACTGATGGCCCCACCTACGAATGAGGCCATCTCGCAGCGAGCTCCCCAGTGCACCAATAAAGTTTCTCTCCTATCACTTGTCTGGCTTTTTCGGCAAAGCTGAAACAACCAGACAAGTGAACGTATTGCTTGGAAACTATCAGTATACTGTGCTTGCCGAGTTACAGTATGCTTGTAATCCCTTACTGATTTCTACATTACGAGACAGAATTTTCTAGCAATAAGTTCAGAAAGACACATAAACACAATTCACTGTCAGTTAGTTTATTTCATTTGCATGTACAGCAATGACACAAAGTATGGGCAAACTCACCAGGTTGCGAATTCCTAACGTAATTTACTTGATCTGCATGGAAGTTGACCAACACTACCTAACAAAGTTTGAGAATTAGTAGGGTACGTATTTGGGCTGGTTGGTTCATGATTTGCAGTAGAAAACAGCGCTACAAGACGGGACTTAAAAAGGACACAAACCACGGCGAGAATCAGTTTGCAGCATTTGTGCCTCAAAAAATAAAAATAAATAAATAAAATGAAGTTCACAGAGATATATCTAGTTAAATTTCTGTATCTGGATTCAGGCTGAAGTGCATCCTCTGATGTATATACTGCATGCATCTCTTTTTTTGTTGCAGTATTTTTTTTCTTTAGCGTGTTATTTCATGCTGCAAGTGATTATAGAAAATGTCAAATGACAGCATGATTTTACTATGTCATTTCTCTGAGCGAAGCTTCATTGGTAATGTATTTGTGCTCTTGATGCCTTAGTTGGGGAACTCCATTTAATTATGACGTCCTAGGGTACTTTTAACGTGCATATAATTGAAAGTACAGAAACATTTGTACCTGTGTTGTGATGTAGTTAGGAAAAAAAAAAACATAGTATCTATTCAGTGCAGACCTACTAGAACTTAGTGCATGTATTTGTTTAAAACCCCATTTTTGGGGGGTGGGTGGAGGGGTAATTGTATTCCGAATTCGACTACTTTCTTGTTGCTATTGAAAAAATTTCTAAATTTTCGTGTGTATTTATTCTTTCTTCTTTTTTCAAAGCAGTGCAGTGCAGGATTCAGAATCGAGGTCTCGGAGACCAGCACTAGCACCCATATCAGAAGATAGAGCCAACAGTGGATCAGACGATGAGTCTGATGAAGATATGTCTGCTGAAGAAAGTGATGTGGAAGAGAGTGAGGAGGAGGTGAATAAGAGTTTGTTATAATAATAATAATAATAATAATAATAATGGATATTACATAACGTTGTGGTACCGGTTTTGTAAAATTATATTTAATGGTTTGTTTTTACTATGATTTATGCAGGGCCAAAATTGGGTTCGCAGGTGAGGTTACATCAGATGATGACGAATTTGTCTTGGGACATGGTGAGAACCTGGAAGACTCTGGTGATGATGGTGGTGGGGATAGTGATGAGGAAGGCAAGTATGTTATCTATCTGTTCCATTTTTCGGCAGTCAATTGTACTGCTGGCAATGGTGTTGCTGGTGATGGAGGCAAATGTATTACTTTTCTGCTTGCTCCATATTTCAGCATTACACTCAAACCTCATTATAACAAAGTTGCATCTTACACGAAAATAAGTTCATTATATCCGAAAATTCGTTATAAACATGTATTCACAACACTGTATCTGTTACAAGACTGTTCTTCATCAACTTCGTTATAACCGATATTTCGTTATATCCGGGTTCGTTATATCGAGGTTTGAGTGTACATTGTAATGTCCAGAAGATTGGAGAAATTATTTTTCGTACTCATCTTTCGAGGGATCAATGTCAGGCTTATCCTAATAAGTTACAGTAAAACCTCTTAAGCTTGGGTAGGACTGGGACTCCAAATAATCCTTGAATTAAGTGCGTTTTGAAACTAACTGAACGTAAGAAAAGAAACGGGACTCGGGGAACTTTGGTTGATTGACTGAAAGTAATCAGAAATTTTGTCCCAAACCCTGGGAAGCAATGGCTTTTTGGAGCCATAAAGCAGTGCCACATAGTGATGTTGATGATTGACAAATGAAGAAGCTCATCCTCATTGCTTCGAGCTCAAAACCAAAAAAAAGCAAAAAAAAGACAGAAAAGGATATACCGTATTTACTCGCGTAATGAACGCACTCGCATAATAAACGCACCCCCAACTTCAGTCGTGAAAATTTTGATTTTTTTTTTCTCCCGCGTAATAAACGCACCCCCCTACATTCAACCGCTGCAGTCCCGCGAACCGAAAAGTGGCGCCTCCTTGCCCATTGATCTTTTCCGTTTTTTATTACGCCGACCTCCCTGACCACCCCTCGGTCCGCATCCCCCCCCCCCCGTTTCGCCAGCTGCCGCGCGCAGTTCCTTGTTTTTCTTTTTATCTGTGCGCGGCACGTCCCCTGTCTTTTTTGAATTATCCGTGCGCCACAGCGAGATTCTCTAGCGGTGCGAGTGTAGAGACATCGCTGCTCACAAGCACACAGCGAGCGAAGGTCACAAAACTGCCTGCGCCAACCAACGGTCGCTTCTTGCAAATACGAAACTTTGAGGCCTAACCACATGCACGCGATTTTCGAGCGAGGGGACAGGATTTTCTGTCGCGAAGGGCCATCCGTCGCCGTCGCAGGCATGTCGCAGTTTTCTGGAAAACCAGAAAAATTCGCTTGTCGCCAAGAAAAGTGCGTGCACGACGGACGAAATCGCGATTCGAGCCTGCGGATTGCGTACTACGTCAGCCGTTCCCGCGTCCCCGCTTCAGTCCGCGCGGAGCGATTCGTGAAACGACGGAGGCCCAAATCACAGTTGGGATCCTCGGGGAGCAAATCCTCACTTCTAGCGTGAATTCTCCCCTGGCGTGTGAATGCTGGCTGCGGAGGGATCCGAGTTGTCCGAATCGCATCACATGTCACATGGCTGATTCGTCCGCGATCACGTCCGTCGTGTGAATACAGCTTTACATGGTGGCACCCCTTGATCCTCGCTTCGGTTGCAATTTGCTCTTCCGCGCGTACTTCAAGGAACGCAAGATGTAAGCTACCTTTTTACAGTCGCATCTCACGCAGAGAGCGAGGCAGCGGCCGTATTTTGTCGTTAAGCTTGTTAGCGACGGTTTGTTTTGATGCTTCGGTGGTAGCATGATGCAATGTCAACGTCGTCGTCGCGCGAGTTTGCCACGTTGCAAAGTGCGTCGGTCGGTACGTACGCTTCCGGCCTCCCCTCGAGATCACAGCAGATACCACTGTCGCGATTAAACAAAGCCGAGCCGGTTTCCCAAAATGAAAGAGATGCTGGCCGAGTATGTGCTTGAGCAGCGAGCGGCACAGTGGCCCGTGACGACAGATGTGCTCCAGGTCAGGGCAATGCAGTTAGCCTTAAAAAAAGGGGCTAACGCGGAGCGATTTCAAAGCAAGGAGGTGCTGGCTCATAAACTTCATGAAAACCCAAATACTTTTTGTTTTGCATGTGCGAAGGTTGACTCCAACGGACTTTTTTTTTCTTTTCTATCGCGAAAAATGGGTGCGTGTTACAATCGGTGTTTTACTTTTTTTTTGGTCGCGGAAAACGGGTGCGCGTTACAATCGAGGGCGCGGTAGAATCGAGTAAATACCGTATTATTGGAACATTTTTGCACCACCTCCTATGTACAAATCTGTCGGCAGCTATATACTTTACATAAGATAAGGGGCTCAATTTCTGTGTAATAGACCTTATGAAAAATTGCTGCCATCGGTTAGAGGTTTGGGGAAGCTACCGATATGGCACCCCATTGTAGGCTTGTGTCCTAATTGTATTATTGTCACAACGATAACTTTTTGCTTGTATCTTCTTATATAGTGATCAGTCAGGACATAAGAACGTCGGACGAGTGTGTCACGATTATCTTGGGGGGTGCTTGCGAATGATTCGGAATGAGAGAGACCGGAGACCATGGTGGCACGGCAAACTGACTTTATCACGTAAAACGGCAAGGAATCAACACTAAAAATAGACTCGCCCCTTTACAGCATTCGGCACGTGCCTCGTGCCCCCTTTACTCATGACAACGTGTGAGGACCTGTAAACGTTACTGGAATTCCCTAGTCACTGCATTGGACAGTTATTACACCTAAAGAACTGCTTCACAACGAGAACAAAGGTATACGAGTTTGTCACAGAGTCACATGGAGGCTTGCCGTTGTTGAGAATAAAGCTATGCGCTTGTTTATAAATTTTCTCTATCTGCTTTCAGTGTAGAGAATAAAGCGCTGTTAGCTATCTGAATATCCTGCGTGTAGTGTAGGATGGTTGGGAAGAGCACGCGACACGACGTGACTAGGTGCGTCGATCACAATAAATAAGAAAGTTCTGTTGACTCATTTCAAAGGGTATTTCATAAGGGGAAGCCCATGTCCCAATGTACGGTGAATTGTGAATAGAACGTCCCCTTTAAAAATTTTTTAAATAAAAATATTTCACTGCTGTAGTCACCGATCAGGTGATACATAAAATGTACGATTATAAAATGTAAAATATTTACGCCTCTCACGCACGTGAAAAGTGAACATAAAAAGCTTTAGTTGCTCCAAGAAGTAGGCATCAACTAGCTGGTATTTTGTGCAGTATCCTTTTGACATGTGGCATAAATAACACAAATCACCAATACTACTCCTGTTCACATCATCGCTTTTGAGGCCTACTGGCGCCTTACAATTTCAACCTGCTGCAGCAAGACAGTCTTGCATCGCCGACTGAACACTTACGAAACCACCTCAATCCTTGAACCAACGAAAGTGCACCCATGGTCGAATATACAGTCAAATCCCGCTACAACGAAATTGACGGGACGCGCGAAAAAAATTCGTTGTCGCGGAATTTTGTTGTAGCGAAATTTCATCTATAGACCACAAAATTCAGTAAGATCTCATGATTATAACTCGTCCTTTGGTCCCAGCAAGCGCATGCATTGAACTCGCTAACTCAGACGTACCTGGCCGCACACCGAGTGAACATATTTTCTCATGTATAACACGATCAAAATATACAGAAGAAAAAAATTGGCGCTAAACTCGAGGTGCGGGTTATACGAGAATTTTGGTGCGCAAGTTGGCTTCACGGCACGCCTCCACGGTAATGCAAGGAAGGCAGCCTTGCGTCAATACGCGAGTACTTTTTCTTTTCTCCCGCGGTTGGCAGTCGGGGGTGCCGGTTATATGCAGGGGCGGGTTATACACAAGAAAATAGGATATTCAGACGACCCTTGGAGCGTGCCGAGTGCGCAGTGCCGCGAACGAGCGTGCCAAAGCTTCGCTAGAGGCCAACTGAAAACTGCAACTGAAAGTGCCGAAGCTCCGCACTACCATAGCCATAAGCGAACGACAGGAAAGCCGTCACGCTTCGTGCCGTTTTACGGCTTTATTGCCTTTAATCTACGGCTGTGTTAGCTGCGCACCTTCGGAGTGTATTCGCTATCGATGAACGCGACGATTGCGACCGCGGTTTCGTGCGCAGCGGTTGCGGCAAACGATAGTTCCGTTTTCAACCTGGGCGCGCTGCGCTGGCCGTGCGCGTGCTTTCAGAGCTGCGTCGTTGCTATCTTTGGTCGCATCGACGCTTTTTGTCCGCAGCGTTGCGGCAAGCAGTATTGGGTTGAGTCGGTGCGCGTTGGATGTGTGAGTACTTTCGTGGTCGTCCGTGATCGCGTCCCACACGACCGCATTTGTGTTCGCAGCGGTTGCGGCAAAATGTAGTTAACGCCTGCACTAGGCGCGCGCTGGCCGCGCGTGCACCTTCATAACACCGTGGATGTCATTCACGATCGCAGGGCTAGTGACAACGAGCGGTAGTTTTGTTCTGAGTGCGACGTCAAAAACATGGCGGGAGTTCTTGAAGAATGATTCTGCCGCGGCCCACTAGTGCATCAAACCCATCGGCAGCATCATGGTGGATGGGCGATGTGTCGCCGAGCATCTCAGTGGGGAAAAATTTACCAGAATACGCGTGTGGTGGGAGAAAGCGTGTCTCCGATGAAGACAAGGGTGTAGCGATGCAGCCGCGCGCTCTGGAAGTCACGAGCCAATGAGAAATGGCCGAGTTGGTAGTGGAATTTCGCGGCAATCTTGGGAAGTTCCTTTTCCTTATGCGGTATATAGTACTCGCGAAAACTTCGTTGAAGCGGAAGTATCCAGGAAAAGTATTCGTTGTGACGAGTCATTTTTCACATTGTTTTCTATGGGCGGCTGACGGGGAATCGAAAATTATTCGTTGTGGCGGAAATTTCGTTGTAGCGGACTTCGTTATGGCGGGATTCGACTGTAATCCATTGCTCGGAACAGCATTTATTTTTACTTTCATGGGAAAAGCGCCACACGCTTGAAGCATCTGTTAACATTTCATAGCACACAGGGATGGATACAGGATTTTTGTGAAGGGGGATCAGCTTTTGGGAGAACCTGATATATGGCCTTTTCATGGGGTGTCAAAAGCAATCGAAAACAAACTACAAACAACACACTCCAGTACAATCAGTCCGTTTGCTGAGAATCGACAACGCGCACAAGGTACTTTTCTAATACTGGTGTCACACAGCCACTTTAAATCGCGATCAGGGCTGAACCGGATTAGGTTTGATGTGGGTGAAGCGATGCGACGCAGTCATTCATTTAGTTCTCTGGCATTTGTGAGAGGGTGCAATGGGACCTAAGAAATTAGTTGTGATGTTTTAATTTCTTGAGTTGAGTTTGAAGTGCGAGTTTAAGACCTGTTTATGAGAAACATTTACCCTCATACTTTGGAGTAATCCTCGACCCAAAAGCTCATCCTTCGCTTGAATGAGTTGAGAACAGTGCTGTCTCATGAATGAACAGACGTTGCTCTTCGAAAGAATTGTCATGGTGCTCCTGTGATGTGCAATGGCCACTTCTGTTTACGGGTGACTCCCTCATGTCAAGGTGAAGTGTTGAGTGAAGATAGGGGTCTGTTAAAGATACCAGATTATCCTGAAATCTACCTCCTGAAATTCTCAACATACGCACCAGAATTTCTTTGATGTGTGCTACTAGCAATTTGCAATTGCAGTAGTGCTAACTTTACATTCTTATTGTATTTCACTCAAACTTGTTGATCATTGCACATCATTTTAAAGGGGACTGTTAATTTCTTACAACAATTCTTAGCAGCATTGTGTAATGTATTGGCTTGTACTAAAAGCAATTCATTGTTTACACCTTGCAGATAGGTACAAGGTGGAAGGAAAACATGAAGGAGAAGGCAGCAGAAGCCTTTCATGCTCGATCCCAGAAACAACGAAACCTACAGTTTCTTATCTATGGAAATGGTAAGCCTTGCATTTTTCTACTGTCTTGAATTTGTGATAAGATTTGGTTCTTGAGGTACATTTAAACGCTGCGGTAAATAGAGCCAAAGACATTGGAATTCTCACCACTATAAATTATTTTCAAATCCCTGGTTAGTGGCCACAAGATTCTTTGGATATGTCGTACCAACACACCCAAGCAACCACTGTAGCCACAAGATTCGGTGCATTCCATGTGTCTCAACATTGAAATGTCATTAACTGTACGCTAGCACTGCTGCAGTAGGTTCTGGGGCTGCAGAAACTTGCAACAATGAAGCCTTTCATTTTTGCTAGGTTTCAACTATACCAACAGTCGTTCTCGCTCATAGCACCAACACCTCTGGTGCCTCTCTGGTAAAATCTTGCAAAAGGAAATGCTTTGCCAAAACTGATCATACAGTATGCTGCACCTGTCGGGTTGAGGTGTCTATTAGTCGGATGCAATCACCTGCCGAGTTTTCTTACATGCTTGAAAATTCAGATGCCTTTGCGGCCCTGTCACAAGTGTGATGGACATCAGTGCACACTGTATGAACATCCGAGATTTTGGGTGCTGAAACCTTTCTGCATCCAATATTCCCGACTTTCTGCCCAAATTGCAGATCCAAAACGACATTAATCGAAGCCCCCACCTCACTGCTACCGCATCTATCATCTTGTAGGTTCAAACCAGCACTTTCAGGAGTCTATCCGTTTGCAGCCACAGCAGAATCCTAAAGTCAGCTTTGCCACAACTCCTAAGTGGTATGGGGTGAAGCAGACCGAAAATCTTAACCCTTTCAGGGTCGAATTTTTTTCGCGAAATGCGTGCCAAAAATGTGTAATTTTTTTATTGTTGAAATAAATTCTTCAGACCATTGTATTTAAGAAAAAAATTGTCTAAAATTTTTTTTCGTGACCGTAAAGTGACAAAAAAATCATTTTGTGTTGTTACTTACACATGGTTTATTCATAGTAACATCAAGCAAAATACTAAAGAAAAACACTTTAACGATGTCTTATAAATAAAAATTATGCATTATAATAAACATAGCTCACAGACATACAAAAATAAGCGCACCGGAGTACTCTTCCGGTAAAAAAATGTTTTTCCTCTAATACTAAACACTGGGGAATTGTCACCTTTGATCCGATCCGGATCGTCTCACCGCGCACGCTTTCAAGATGCCGCTTCTTCATCATCATCCGAGTCTCAACTCGTAAGTAAATCCTCGCCTGACGAACTGACATCCAATGAATCAGACCCGGCACTTGGGGAATCGTCCACATCGGAAGAATCGCCGCTCGACTCCCTAGCACCATAGTAACCGGCGCGAGCTTCCGCAGCGTAGGCGAACTGCGTGAGTGAGCGCACGGAAGAAAACTGTGTGGTTGTGCGCCCGTCCGGAAAGCAAAAGCGAGGGAAAAAGCTATAACGATCGTTCGTCTTATCGCTAACGACACGGAGATAGTTTTTCCGAGTTCCCTAAACAGGAAACTCAACCACGGCGGCAAGGTTTGTGTAATTTAGCCCTCCCGAAACAGATGTAATCGCGCCTCGAGGAGCAATAAAGGAGAGAGTCACAAGCGGTCACCCTTTGAGAGATTAAAAATCAGACAGCCATCAGCTTTACGGGCGCGAGAAGCGATAACCAACCGAAGGACGAAACCGAAACCAGCCGCACGGCATGCGCGCGTTCAGGTGTGCAAGCGAAAGCCGCCGCGCCGCTTTGGAAAGCAGAAAAGTAACAGAGAGACATCGGTGCGTTAAAAAAATTCCACGTCTTCCGAAGTGTGGCAGCACATGTCAAGCAAGAGAAGTGATCGAAAAAGGCGCGCGTTTTAAACCAGCCGCTCCGCGGGCGCGCTCGAAGGCGCAAGCGACTACAGGGGCGCCGCGTTGCGAAGCATAAAAAAAGCAACAACGGAGAGACATCGGCGCATGAAAAAAAAATTCACAGTTTCCCGAAGCATAGCAGCACATGTCAAGCAACAAAAATGACAGAAAGAGGCGCGCGTTTTAAACCAGCCGAACCGCGAACGCGCCGGGTGCGCAAGTGGTTGCCGGATCGCCGCTTTGCGAAGCAAAAAAACAATAACAACGGAGAAACATCGGCGCATGAAAAAAATTCCACGTGTTCCTGAAGTGTGGCAGCACATGCCAACAGAGAGAAATGATCGGAAAAAGCGCGCGTTTTAAAGATAAAGGCCGTGCCGTACATGTACGGTGAAAACCATTTGGGCACTGTTAGGTGCTGCCGTACATGTACGGCGAAAACCATCAAAGGGTTAAGGGAGACGCTATCATGGCCCAGTGCGGCGATGTCTATACAGATAAATACTGAGAATGCACTGAAGGGTGATGGCGGCAGGCAGAAAATGTGCCGGTATGGCTTATTCATTGACAACCCTCTATTGCCTGCGTGTTAGAATGAACTAAAAAACTGAAACCACATTGGCAACAGCCTCTAATGAGAAGGGTCAGATACAGTGTCATCGGCAGAGCACTTCTTTTCTTTTCTACTCTGTCTCTTTTTTTTTAGAGCTCCCATAGGTTTGTTTCATGCATGTTCATGGCCTGTGAGCATCATCTCTGTTCTCAATGAAGTGCAATCGATGTGATGCGTCGCTTCCGTCATGAAAGCTCACACCAAGGGAAGGTTATTTTGCAGGCCAGAAGGTAGTTGCGTCATGTCGTTATGTGTTCTCGAGGTTTGTGACTGTGAGTAATGCAAACAAAAGGACATACAGTAGACTCTCAGTAAAACGGAAATCTGTTAAACGGAACTGCTGCTTAAATGGAACAAGTGCTTCTGACTAGATTGGTTTCATTCTTGTATTCTGCATCCCTGTTCACCTCTCAGTAAAACGGAACTCTTGTTAAATGGAACATATTTTCCTGGTCCCTTGAGGTTCCGTTTAATGAGAGTCTACTGTATATAGCTGCGTGCCTGACCAGGAAAAGCTTTTAAAGAGGCCCTGCAACACTTAAAAATTTTAATGAAATATAAACGAAATTTCAAAATGAAATGTTGTCCTAGATTTCCTCCTCTATTCATTGACCTATGATGGTGAAATTAACATTCGCGTTCTCAGAGTACAATTCATCGATCTAAACTGATTCATTGTTTCAATTCAGTGTCCTTTAAAATACGTAATTACTATGTGGATTTTGCCAGGACGAAAGAGTTCATTGTGAAATGCAGGTCATACGATAGAGGGGTGTGTAGTTTAACTTACACTGTACTCTTTCCACTACTTCCAACTTTAATGAGAGTTTTTGCTCATATTTCAGTGGATGACTACAAGGAAGAGGAGAAAGAGGAAACTGAGGACACCGCAGACTTTTTGGGCGAGCTTTTCCGGAAAGTGAAAAAGCAGGAAAATGCACAAGAGGAGAAACGTTCTTGGGACGATGTGGAGAGCACCCGGTGTATGTTAACAGAGACTGATGCCCTCATCAAGGACGACAAGGTAATAGCATGTGCCAAATTGCAAAAGTATTGCCCTGAATGACTCTTTCATTTTTTTTGTGAAGTGTTTTGAAAAGTGAGTTTAAACTGGAGGCGAAAATGCTCAAGGCCCGTGTACTTAGATTGAGGTGCATGTTAAAGATCCCCACGTGGTCGAAATTTCCGGAGCCATCTACTACGATGTCTCTGATAACCATATCGTGGTTTTGGGATGTTAAACCCCATCAATTATTATTAAAGCGAGTCTAAACATGTTGTATGGAAATCATTTTACAATCACTGGAAGAAATTGGGAAGATTTCAGACTAAATGCTTACCTGATGCAGCAAGAAAGCACTTCGTGTTGCACGCTTTCATCAACTCTGAAAGAAGGTCTGTTAGCAACGAGATTCTAGAAGCAAAAGTAGCTTACTTCTGCATATTATGAAATCAAGCGTAACATTTTTGATGAAGGACCTTGATGTTTCAAGAAGACCTTTGTCGGTGAAAAGTAGAACACATGGTTGTATCGGTAGATTCGCTATTGTATAAAGGAGCAGGGATATTTCCCCTTCTGCAAGGGTCTCCTATAAGAAAAGAGATTTTTTGCTAGGTGTCAAACCCACTTGAGTGCCTTTGCAGCAGATGTCCAATCCAAATGCCTTTCGAATGTTCTCTTGTCGGGGGTTTTACCTTAAAATCCCAAGTAAGCTCCCCCCCCCAAAGGTGAAGGATAATTTGACAAGATTTGGAGGGGTGCCCTCTGTCGGTCATGGATCAAAATTCAAGATGGTGGTGGAAGAGCCGCTAATAATAAAGAATGGACACCAGTACTTCTAATTAACCCTTTGATGGTTTTCGCCGTACATGTACGGCATCACCTAACAGTGCCCAAATGGTTTTCACCGTACATGTACGGCACGGCCTTTATCTTTAAAATGCGCGCTTCTTTCGATCATTTCTCTCTCTTGTGGCGTGTGCTGCCACACTTCAGGAACACGTGGAATTTTTTTCATGCACCGATGTTTCTCCGTTGTTATTTTGTTTTGCTTCGCAAAGTGGCGATCCGGCAACCACTTGCGCACCCGAGCGCGTTCGCGGTTCGGCTGGTTTAAAACGTGCCCCTCTTTCCATCATTTTTCTTGCTTGACGTGTGCTGCTATGCTTCAGGAAACTGTGAAATTTTTCTCATGCGCCGATGTCTCTCCGTTGGTGCTCTTTTTTATGCTGCAACGTGGCGCGCCGGTAGTCGCTTGAGCCTTCGAGCGTGCCCGCGGCGCGCGGCTGGTTTAAAACGCGCGCCTTTTTCGATCACTTTTCTTGCTTGACATGTGCTGCCACACTTCGCAACACGTGGAATTTTTTTCACGCGCCGATGTCTCTCTGTTGCTTTTTTGCTTTCCAAAGCGGCGCGGCGGCTTTCGCTTGCACACCTGAACGCGCGCATGCCGTGCGGCTGGTTTCGGTTTCGTCCCTCGGTTGGTTATCGCTTCTCGCGCCCGCAAAGCTGATGGCTGTCTGTTTTTTAATCTCTCAAAGGGTGACCGCTTGTGACTCTCTCGTTTATTGCTTTTCGAGGCGCGATTACATCTGTTTCGGGAGGAGCTAAATTACACAAACCTTGCCGCCGTGGTTAAGTTTCCTGTTTAGAGAACTCGGAAAAACTAACTCCGTCTCGTTGGCGATAAGACGAAGGTTCATTATAGCTTTTTCCCTCGCTTTTGCTTTCCGTACGGGCGCACAACGGCACAGTTTTCTTCCGTGCGCGCACTCACGCAGTTCGCCTCCCTGAGGAAGCTCGCGCTGGTTGCTATGGTGCTAGGGAGTCGAGCGCCGATTCTTCCGATGTGGACTATTCCCCAAGTGCCGGATCTGATTCGTTGGATGTCAGTTCGTCAGGCGAGGATTTACTTACGAGTTCAGACTCGGATGATGATGAAGGAGCGACATCTTGAAAGCGTGCAGTGGTGAGACGATCCGGATCGGATCAAAGGTGACAATTCCCCACTGTTTAGTTTTAGAGGAAAAACATTTTTTTTGACCGGAAAAGTACTCTAGTGCGCTTATTTTTGTATGTCTGTGAGCTATGTTTATTATTATGCATAATTTTTATTTATAAGACATCGTAAAAATGTTTTTGTTTAGGATTTTGCTTGATGTTACTATGAATAAAACATGTGTATGTAACAACACAAAATGATTTTTTGTCACTTTACGGTCACGAAAAAAAATTTTAGACAATTTTTTCTTATATAGAATGGTGTGAAGAATTTATTTCAACAATAAAAAAAATTACACATTTTTGGCACGCATTTCGCGAAAAAATTCGACCCTGAAAGGGTTAAATGTTTATTGAATACGCACCCATACACTGTTTTCATTCGCCCTCGTTGGGTGAAAAACAGTGAATAAAACAGTGAAAGGGGTGGGAGGGGAGAAGAGGCCACATATTTGAAATCTCCCGAGGAAGAGAGGGGGGTTAGCTTGCTCGGGTAGGGGCACTTGCTCGGGATTTTACGGTAGTAAAAGTTCTCTATCCTTTGAGGCTGTTGTGTGTGTGCCTTGGCTTTATATATATATATATATATATATATATATATATATATATATATATATATATATATATATATATATATATATATATATATATATATATATATATATATATACACATATACCGTATTTACACGAATATAGGTCGACCCATTTTTTCAAATTTGACAATCCAATGTTTGGGGGGTCGACTTAGAATCGAAACCAAAACTAGAGCATTCTTTTTCTTTTTTTTTGGGGGGGGGGGGGGGGGGTCGACTCACATTCATGTAAATACGGTATATATATATATATATATATGTTGAATATTCACAACTGCTAAATGTGTTTACTTTGATTCTTTTATGCTAGATTTTGGACTTGATAAAAGACTGTTTTGTGACCGGTAAATGGGGTGATGAAGAGGATGCCGAGGCTTTGTTGGAAAACGACGGTGAGCGTAGTTTTCATGCATAATTTTTCTCGAAAGCACCATACAGGGTGTTATCTAAAAAAAAAAGGTGTCACGCTATCAGAGTTAAATGCAATATTGTAGGTTGTTCTGTAATAGGTAAGGCAAACTTTTACGAGCGTGGTATTACGTGACAGCATTAAAGAACCTGTGTCGCAGAGAATCCGGTGTCAGCGGTGGCGGCATTGTTCGTGAGCGAAAAATCCCAATTGGTATAAAGAATTAAAATCGTTCAAGCCAGTATTGAGGCACTCTGCATGGCAGTCAAGTGTTTTACTGCATAGCGATGTCAGTGTTTGAAACTGCTAAGGAAAAAGACCCTCTACAGTCGTCACGTCAGGCGAAAAGTCACTTTAACAGATGTAATATCGCATGGCAGAAGTGTAGAATTGCACCAGGCATTACACAGTGGGAATTGCACGATGATGGTGTGATTGAAAGCATCGTCAGCCATAGCTTCAGCAAAGTGGGTGTTGAGTAGGGCCGGCGTACACCTACGTTGGTAGGGGCCGGCGTACACCTCGGGGCCGACGGAGGGAGGACGACACGGGAGACGGCTTGAGGCGAGACTGACGGGAGAGTGACTGACTGAGTCTGACTGACTCTGACGAACTGCCTCTCCCGTGTTTATTACACGTGGTTATAAAGAGGAGAGGAAAGGAAGGCCATTGGCTGACAAGGCACGTGTCACATGACCGCCAAGTCAGCTCCAGGTTGGTTGGGTAATCACTAGAGACCGGATTTTAGGCAAATGCCTATTTTGTTCCTTGCGTTCCTATCGTGCCACTTTGATATATGAGCACGAATTAGGGGTAAAGGAGGGCTGTTATAGTGTTTTTATAGTGCCTATAAATGCCTATTTTTGGGGTTTGTGCCTAAATATCTATAAGTGCCTATAAATGCCTATTTTCAAAAACGGCACCCATATGAGCACTATTTAAACTCAAATATTGCTTTCGAGTACAGTTTGAGACCGTAATTCACGTTACCGGGCAAAATTGACATTTCGGAACTCTATGGGGTGCCACAACCTAGTTCCCTAGTTCAACAAACTTCCGGTAAGCAACCGCTAGCAGCAGGGAAATGGGGACGCGCCGTCCACTTTACCCCACTGCACTGACATGGCGCCACCGGTTGGAGCAGGGGGAGGAGGAGAGGAAAAGGCGCTATTTCTGCAACCCTAAAGGGGAGTGCGTCCCAGCGTATACAGTGCAATGGGGAGAGGGAAATAAAGTTGGCAAGAGGAGAGGAGAAAAGGGGAGAGTGGCGTCCATGGACGAGAACGTGGCGGGCGGCTTTTACAGCCGGTTTTCCAGTCCAGGGTTCCCAAGGAATTGAAGCACCTCCTTGAAGACCTGGGTCTGGTGGGGGGGGCAGAAAACGGGAGGTGCCTGTGTGCAGCAGCAGGAAGATGGAGAACGAATGTGAAACCATTTATGGAGTGCCGTCAGGGGAATGTGAGGGCAGGTAAAAAAAAAATCAAACGTGCACGGCTTTTGTTTCGTTTGTAATTTACTTCTTAAAGGGCGCTTCACCAGGTCACATAAGAAACTTTAGTTAGACACTGGAAGTTGTTGCGTGCCCAATGAAGAGCTCTGTACCGCAAGAACTTGTTAATTGGTCCATTACGAGCCACGAAAGCATGATGCTAGTAGGTGAGCTTGAAACCTTTGCCACTCGCAAGCCAAATTTCTTCCCTGCCCTCTTCGGTATCGGAGGAACTCTGAGCCGGAAGATCACATGACGCAGACGCATCAACACGTCATGCGCACGCAAGGTGACACTTTGTGCGCATGACATGGCCAAGCCAAGTCGTGCACACAAGCGGTGTTGTATCGTTTCGGCGTTCTCTCTAGTGTACTGCCTGTTTCTGTGGGATAGATCCCTCTATGCGCTTGGAGTGGCTGGCATGGATGATGTATCCTTACCACGACACAGCGCGTCACACCGCTGGAACTGCTGTAAGGGACGATGCATCAAAAACACGCCAAGTGTTGCCAGGACTGGCGCCGGCACGACGCGGCAACGGCGAGAACACAGACGTAAACGAAATGGAAGCAGCTTAGTCTCGCATCGCGCCTCGATTCGAAGTAAAAAAATAAATAGTAACGCACACAGATTCCATTTCTATGTTTTAATATTTCTACAACTTTCATTCTTCTATTCAAGCAACAGATTGCACAAATTACACATGTCGCCTCGAAGAATTCTCGCAGTGTCACGCACTACTCTGACGTAGGCAGGACCATTACTTGTTGTACGTCACCTCCTCCATATAGGTACGCGCGCCCATGAGATCAAGGGCAAGCGGTGTTTAGTCTGACGTTTCACCTCTTTCCGGGGCGCGTAGTGTTGCAAATCTTGGCAGGCGTGATCGTTGGCGCCCAGTGCATGCATTACACTTGCCAGCTCGAAATGCTCAAACCTGGTAAGGGGCCCTCTAAGGTGTTCACAGACAGAGGATAAATTGAACCGGCGCGATTAGACCCGGCCAATACGAGGCTAAAAGATCCTTCTTGCCTTTTAGCGGCCTGGCTATTGGCTCCTGGGCTGCCCTTCTCAGCCATGCCGAAAAGAAAGAGAGACCCAAGAGCGTGTTTATTCGACGGCGGACACTTAACTCACCAATGCTGGACAATAAAAAAAGAGACTGTGTTCTGGAAACCGTGCGGGAAAACGGACAATAGCATCGCTAGTTAAACCCTTGACGCCTTTGTACCATCCTAAACTATAACATTTGTTTGCTTTCCTTTCGTAGACACGGGTCGCACACGTCTTTCTTCGAAAATTTGAGTTTCTGTAAATATTTATTGTGCCTATATTTACGATGTTGGGGGCCTAGAACTGTGTTTTGCCTGCCTGTTTTTGGCGCCTAAAAAGGCGATTTTTTAGTGCCTATAAATCCGGCCTCTAGTAATCACACAGTTGTGGCCGAAGCCCAGCGCCATCTAGTGACATGTTTGAATAGCTTTGCCCTGCTGGTGTGTTTACGTGACACCAGGGGTCGCACGACACAACAGTGGGCAGGTACATAAGTGAATGTATTGCCTTACAGAAGCGTAGTGGGTACTTTGCAACTGTACTTGAGAGTTTACAATAGTCAGTGTCACACTCGCAGAAATTCCTCCCCTCACAGCACAGTTGAGGCGTCCACAGAGAAGTGACGCATGTCTAGTGAATAAGAAGGCAATTCAAACAGGGCGCAATGATGCTACCATGTTGCACTCTCAAAGGTGAAGCTTAAAGGCACAGTGACACCGAAAGTGTCCCCACAGGGGCGTCTGCGCAAGCAGGCGTTTGGTGAGTGGCGTTACCAGAGACCTGAGCCAATGAGGGGGCTTCGACATCTCACGCCTAGCTGTGCGTGGCTTTGCCGTGCCCGGGGAAAGGGGGATCCTGGGGGGTTGAGCCGACGCCCGATGATTGGACCTATAAGGCCCCCCGGCAGAGGCAACACACCCGTTTGGCCCCTGCTTCACATAGATGGCACCCCTGGGCTGACCCACCAAGGGGAAATTGGCATTCGCCTTTTCCTATCTCTCTCTGCCCACATCTTCGTCTTTCTCCCTCACTTTGTGTCTTTGCTGTCTCCTTCTCACTTCCATTTACTTCCAACCTTGCTGGCGGCAAAGGTTAACCTTGCCCCAACCTTGGGTAGCTATATTTAGTTAAAGCGGCGATGTATGGCTGGTGACTTCAAGTCTTCTACTTTGTAGCATCCCCTGTTGAGCTCGGGAATGGGTGGCACCATCGCTGCCGAATTTTATTTTTTTTATATGGCAAACTTTTTTCCCCGCTCCCTGATTGCCGCCTGAGAAGGTGGTGCACCAATGAGAACACTTTTGCCCAACCCAAAGAGTTGTTTCTTAAGTACTACTACATTATGTACAGTCGGCACAAAGCAAGGACCGTTCGAACGATCTCACCATTCCTAGTGTCTAACCCTCTCACAGAAGCTATTGGCCTAGGTTATATGGTAACGAAGATGGGAAGCGGGGATCTTCTTCTTGAAGTTCACAACAAGCTCCAGTGTGATAAGCCATCCGAACTTGTAGCATTTGGAGACATTCTTGTTGCAGTGGGCCCACACAGGTTGATGAACGCAGTGCGCGTTGTCATCTCTGAGGATCACCTGCTCGAACTAACTGAAAGTGAATTACTGGAAGGTTGGCAAGATCAGAATGTAGTCAAGGTCCAAAGAATAATAAGGTGGGATGACAAACAAATCCCAACCAAGCACATAGTGCCTTCGGAACCAACAGCCTACATGAATCCATCAAAACCGATTATTGTAAGCTTCTTGTGTCGGACCATATATTCTAAATCCCCGTCGTTGTTTCCAAGTGTCAGTGCTTTGGACATGGGTCACAAAGCTGCACAGGGCTCGCCACATGTGCTAAATGTGCATCCAAGGAACACTTGTCTGACAGCTGCACCTCTGCAGTCCGTTGTGTGAACTGTGAAGGGGACCACCCCACCTATTCACGATCATGCCCCTCTTAGAAGAAAGAGAAAGAAATAACCGAACTGAAACTCAAATTGAACCTGTCGTTCCGAGAGGCACGTAAGCGTTTCTCACTTCACAACCGGTCTAGTCCCTCTTACGACGATGTGTCGTAATCCACCACCGTTATCTGCTCAAGCATCCGTTTGCTGCTCCTAACTAAAGCGTAATTATATTCTAAGTGATCGTCGAGCCCTGAACACGTCACAAAGTGGCGCGATTTTCGACAGTCGTGACCTCGCGACGTGCAAGCAGCAGACGACAATCTCCCGAAGCGAGCATCGAACCAATGGCGAGGCGAGCTGGGCCAACATGGCGGACGCGGCCAATTAGAGGCCGCGAGACGACCCTCAAGTTATTTGCTTCTTGTGCGCTTCTTTCTGAATGGAGGAGTCAGCTGAAGCGGGGAATTTGAACACGAAGAAATTCTCTTTCTGACAAGCCCAAGAAGTCGGCTCCCAGCCGCGCCATTGCGGAGCTATAACTTTTGAAAATCGCCGTTTTTTGGCGATTTCCACGATGATTTTCGCCACCTAGGAGGGCGAAACAAATTTTTCGAAGCACTTCTGCGCGGTTTTCAGAGTTGATAATTTGGAATCAGGTAGAAAAAGGGTCCCAGAAACTGAAAATTGGATATTTAAAAAAATAGCTTTTTTGCCATTTTTCATGTTTCAAAACATGCTTTCCGCAACTAGTGTAAGCTTCTTCCCTTTTTCTTTCTCTCTCCCTCTCTCTTTATTTCTTCAGTTTGCCCTTGTCCTTATCATTTTTCTTGCTTCTTTCACATTGATAACTAAAGTAATCAAGATTCATCTTTTTAACATGGTACTTACTACAGTCTCAGAATAGTTTGGAAAGGTCATTAGTGCTCAACTAGAAATTGTTCATATCAATATTATTGAACTATAATTTCATTAAGGGTGCTTTTTTTGTCAGCAAGTCTTTAAAACATGATGTATTGATGTTCCGTTTAAAACTTATTCATGGCATTTACTTCTCTAGAGGAACTCTATGGTGACTTCGAAGATCTAGAAGCAAGAGAAAAGGAAGGCCAAGAGCAAGTGGAGCCCTGTGGCCATGGAAACAGAGTGGTGAGATATACATGTAGTGTACCTAGGAAGTTAGTCTATCGTGTTCAGCTCTCCCTTATGCGACTATATAGTGAATTCTTGTGAGCTAGTAATATAAGGCAGCTTTCTATAGAATATTGTTAGTGGCTGTTTCTCATACAGGCTACACTCACAGTAATATAGCAATTGCTCACATAGCCTATTAGGGTTAATAAGTTTGGCACACTTTTACATTTGACAAATTTGACTTTTGTTTTTAAGGGTGTCAATTTCTACCTTAAAATAATTACGTAATTGGTTTTACTGAATAGAACCTCATGTAAATTCTGACTAAATTCAGTGTTTTACAGTCAGGCTACTCAGAATTAACAAAAAACAATCAGTTCAGTAATTGGTCGTGAACAAACAGGCCACCTGTGATAAAAAATAAGAGTATATTCTGTGTTTTTCCAATAGAAAAAAAAAATATTATATCAAAAGCTTGCTAACTGCTAGATGATATGCTGCTTTCACCTGAAAGCTGTAAAATTTTTTTGGCTGTTGTATATTGTTAGAAAGAATGATACACGAGTGGTGTTCTACGAGTAGCATCAGCAAATTGATATCAATTTGGAATGTGGCACATGTGGAATAAAATTAGGTGTAAATTGTTGTGCTGATGTTCTATTGACCCCTGGCACATTGTGGCCAAGTGGACTGTGAAAAATAAATTGTTACGTTTATGTCTTTCGTACTGTCTGTGCAGGAGAAGGGTCTAGTGGCCGAAGTAAGAAGCTCAGCCGGGAAGAGCGTGAGGCGCAGATAAAGGCCAAGCGAGAGGAGCGCAAGCGAAAACTCAAGGAAGCCTTTGACAGTAAATATGACCACGAAGATGAAAAGACCCATTTTGATGAGCTCAAGAAAGAATTCAGCGAGCAGGCACAGGTACGATAAGTTCAAGGGCTGCTCTATGTCTTTGCCGTGGCTGCAGTATTTGTTCAGTGGAGTTCTTTATTTTACTTTTTGCCCACTAGTTCTCAGAAATACAGCGAAATCTCAATGGTACATATTTCGCAGGTCACATAAATACATTCCACATACTCGCTTTGCCCTGCCATATTAATCCTACCAAAAACTTGTTTTAGAAGACACAGTGCATACAGGGAGATTTTTTCGCTCATGCGGCAAGTGCACGGGCCTTCAAAATGGCGACCCCACCACTAATGCTTCTCGCGGATGACGTCAAGTGCATACTCCCTACAAAAATGAGAAAGTTCTATTTATGACAGAAAAGAGTGTGCTTTGGAACAACCATGTTTCGAAGGCTTAAAAAGTTGTCCAAACCGGAATAAATTCCCCATTCTCCCAATGATAATTGTTGCATAATGCATGCTTCTGAGAACTTCCTTCTTGGTCGGATACTGAGTTCAAACAGTTTGTCGACTCCTTGTCTCAGCGGCTGATATCCGATCAATTTGATTATGATTTGCCATTTGGGCAGTAAGTAGTCTGAATCAAAGGAATTGCCACTTTACTCACTCACTTCAGAAAAACCAATTTGCATGCCCATAGTGTAAATAAGCTGAGATAAATGAGTGAATAAATGTGTAATGAATGAGTTAGTATCAAATGGTTTCCCTTCGAAAGATTACTAGCCAGATAGTCATCAGTTTTTGTGAGCACAACGTGTATAAATCGGTAAAAACAAATGGGTGATAAATGAGTTAGTATCAAATGGTTGCCTTTGAGAGATTACCAGCCAGATAGTCATCAATTTTTACAAGAACAACAAGCAGAAATCGCCTGTGAGACAAAGTCAAGCACCCTGTTGTGCACCCGCATGAATGTACAAGCGAAGGTAAATGTTGAAATGGGAACCAAAGGTCAGCAGCGTAGGAGAAAAAATTCCCTGCATACCCACTAGGTGATGCCACTCGCTGGGCCAAAGAAAATGTTGAAAAATTGTTGCATTTTCAAGACACACAGGTGGCACAGTAAATATATGACGTTAGCTATTTGCGACTTGTTTGTGGTGCTGTATATTTATGCCATTCACTCTCAGATGGTTAATAAGGGTAAAATTGGATGATGTCGAATTCATTCTGGCCACCCTTTGTGGAACTCCACAAGGCGCATCACCTCTAGTGAGCACAGCCGAGTGCTCAGGCAGCCTGCACACTTCATCTTGCAGGTAATTCGCAGTGGGTGCAAAGGCTGAGCAAGCTGAGGTGGCTGGTGGATGTCAGCTTTACAAAAGCCTGCCATCACTGCTCATTGCTCATCACAATAGAGCAAGGGGGCTGCTATATTTGTATACAGTCGCCGACCGTTTATTCGGACGCCGATAATTCGGACATGCCCGTTTATTCGGACACCCTCGCGGCACCGCCACTCGTCCCATTGAAGTAATGTAAACTCACGACCGAAAATTCGGACGCCCCACGGCGCGCCGTTCGATATTTCGGACTCCGGATGGCTGATCGAGAGCGGCGTCGAACTCCATGACCAGCTGTCCGCGATGTTTACACACGTGTTTACAATATCTTCGCTAGGTTGCCAGCACTGAAAGGTTGCACTGTGTATGGCTGGACATCATGCCAGTGTAAAAGTGCAGAAATTACAAATGCCGATCTCGAAGGCTATGTGTTTTGGCGACTCGTAATGGGCGTTTTCGACTTCAGCCAGCCGAGTATCCATTGAATAGCTACCACAGCCAAACAGCAAGCCAAGCCAAGCCACGCTCGGAGTCTTCTTGGACGTTCAAAATGGCCGCACGTACGAAAAGGACCAAAGAAGGACGGAATTACGAACTAGCCTGATGTCGTTCCCTTTTGGCATTTGAAAGCTTGCTTGTCAGTTGTTTTGTGGCTAGGGCTAATCTAGTGAAATGGCTGCGACAGCTACGACGCCACCCATTCCATCCGCGCGGTCGGTACTAACGAAGAAACGCGGCAACCACAAGACATTGGGGATGGCGAAAAAGGCCACAATTATTCGCCAATTCGAAGGCGGCCGACCTCAATACGATGTTATTTGGGAGCTTTCGCCGAGTTGGGCGATGATGAGATCGTCTGTCGGGTCCCCGAATCAGCGTAGGTGAACAGCGACTCCGATGACGCGCAGGCCGTGGCAGCGCTACAACCTGCGGTTATGGCCAAACACTGGCTGAAATACAGCCCGACTCGGTCTTCTGTGATTGTGCTTGTGTGCAGACGTGCATTGATAAGCTTTTTTGGCTGCTGGGCCAATAAAGGTGCTTTTTTTCTGGTGCATCCTTTTATTCGGACTCTCGATTATTCGGACTTTTCGGCGGTTCCCGCTGAGTCCGAATAAACGGTCGGCGATTGTAAAATGCTGTGCATTATGTCGCGCATGAAGTGAAGGTTCCTTATCAAGTTAACCCTTTGTGCGGCAGTGGGACACATACGTCCCACTTTTCCGTCTACAGAAAAAAAATTTCTCCCACATCACCCGTTGCAATTAGCGCAACATTAAGTCACTCATATCTTACCTAAGGCTTCGTAATCTCGAAAAAAATTCTTTTACCACGCTTTCGAGGGGGCGGGTGTAGTGTTAAAATAGCGTTGAATTTCAGTAAATTTTTTTATGATCGCTTCTGAATTTTCCTCTTCTTGAGATACATAGAACCTACCAATTAAAATGCCGGATAATTTCCTCTTTTTTTGGTTTTTGAGAGAGGCAACCTGAGCTTCCAGTCGTCATGTGTTTTTGTAAATTTGCGAAATAGCTTGACCGATAAATGCATCGGAACAATCGCCTGCAAAATTATACCGCAATTCCCGCAGCGCCATTGCGGATATTAATGCGTGGAAATATTTTTCTTGATATCATATACGTCTTGAAATGTAGGCACATGTTCAGGGATAACATCTGTACTCGACAATTTCGACAGCAAAAGCAAGGACAGCCAAATGGACAAAAAAAGTGTTTGGCGCATGCGGTGAAGTAAGCTTTACAGGAACATACCACAGCGCTTTGAAGGCTCAAGAGACGCAACTGCAGGCGGCGTTCTCCTGCTGAAAGGAGGTCCACACAACTTTTCTCTTCACAACTTTAGAAGTGAGACTCTGTGCCACTTGCTTCGGCCGTTTCATCCCAAAATTCCCGTTGATGCAATCGCGAGATGGTGCCTTCATGAGGCAGTGGGACAGTGTTTTCCCACTTTTTGAAAAGCCTCTCATGAGTCAGTGGGACATATATGTCCCACTTTTTTTCAGTAAACTACTGGCTTGATTTTGATGAAATTTGTTTCATACTATTTCTATCTAGTTTATATCAATAAAGCACAGCCAATTTTTTGTCACCATGTCAAAAATATAGGATGACCTACAAAGGGTTAAATGAGCCGAACACAATCTACAGTCAAAAGGGAATGGGCTTGGGCCACCCTGCAGTCTTAGTAACAGCAGCTGTGCTGTCCTTTCTTTTTTTCCATTGAACAAAGTTATAACAATGAAACTTTCAAGGGACTTAACCATCTTTAGATGTCAGTCTGACATATTTCAGTGGCACTATTGTGGCATTCACATTAATTTCATGGTACAAGTGAGCTACCTCAGCTAGGTAACAAGTTATTTGATGAACTAAATAAACAGCATTTCACCTGGCTTGCATTGTAGCTGAACCAGAAGGAATTTGAAGACCTTGAGGACGAGCGGAGGGTCCAGTTTGAGGGCTTCCGTGCGGGCCTGTACCTTCGTGTGGAGCTGCTGCGGATGCCGTGTGAACTGGTGGAGCACTTTAATGCTTCGTACCCCATGATCCTCGGTGGCCTGAGTGTTGGAGAGGATCGAACAGGCTACTGCCAGGTATTGCCTTCTTTGCTTGCACTGTAGGTCCATTTACCTCTGCCTTTCACTCAGATATTGAAGAGAATTTGGTGTTTTCTTGCATTATGATCCGTTAAGTCATTATATGGTAATTGTGAACTTTAATGGTATGTATGTACAGTTGTGGACGTGTCAAACATGAACAAAAGCCTTACTGAGTAGGCATAAGTTTTGCAAGTGATCATTCAAGCATGCCTACTATCTCCTAGGACAACATATTAAATGCCGCTAACTGCTCCAAATCAAGCTTCTGCTCCCAAATAGAAATTTTTCGTCTCCAAAACTGCTCCCAAGTCAAATTCAGCTGTCTCACCTCTGTGTTTGACATTTTTTTTTCAGGTTCGCATGAAGAAGCATCGTTGGTACAAGCGGATCCTTAAAAGCAGTGACCCACTCATTCTCTCACTTGGGTGGCGACGTTTCCAGACCATGCCAGTGTTTTCTACACAGGACCACAATGGTCGCAACCGCTTTCTAAAGTATACGCCCCAGCATCTTCATTGCAGTGCTACCTTTTGGGGTGAGTGTTTATGCTATTGGCTTTCTAATTATTTTATACTGCACACTGTGAAAAGAGTAATTCTGAAGCTTTTCTGACCATGGAAATTCTATGTACACGGCAACATTGAGTGTTTCATAACTCATCAAACTCGGGAAGCACTTAAATGTGGGTTTTTGTCCAGGGGTGTAAATATGTATTACATTTCCAAATGATACACCACCACGGGAAAAATGGTTGTTTTTTTACGAATTTCTAGCAATGTTTTTTTTTCACCTTCACATTAGTGCCCTAATTACCCTCTATTACATGAAAACGTAGCTAAAGGATCTCTGTGTTCTACACCACAATTATCACTTATATTTATTATGTTGTATCTCAGGCAACAAAAATGTATGATGTATGGTGGCCACGGTTTATTTTGTGACGCGCATTGAATTCAGAACCAGAAACTTGTGGCATTGTGAATTTTGGTTGCCACTATATATTGCCATCTGTAACTTTATACAGAGTTGGTCGTGAAGGAGCAATAAATTATACTTTTATCTTTTAGGTCCTATCACACCACAGGGAACCGGATTTGTGGCAGTGCAGCAAGTTCATGAACAATCGGTATGCTAGCCATTCTATTTTCTCATATTTTAGCATAATTTTTTACTAACATGCTGTAGGCCAATTGTGCTAACCCAGAAATTTTTATTTATTATATTTTTGGGGCGCGAGTGGAGGGGGCACTTGTTTATGTCTCGGTGGTGGCCACATGCCTCACTACTATATATGTGTGAATGTGCCACATGCAAAACAGTCACGAAAAACATGTAGTAGTAGTAGTAGTAGTAGTAGTAGTAGTAGTAGTAGTAGGAGTAGTAGTAGTAGTAGTAGTAGTAGCAGCAGTAGCAGTACAGTCAAACCCGTTTATAACAAACTCGAAAGTGCCGCGAAAAGTGATTGTTATATAAGTACACTCAAACCTCATTATAACAAAGTTGCATCTTACACGAAAATAAGTTCGTTATATCCGAAAATTCGTTATAGACGTATATTCATAGCACTGTGTCCATTATAAGACTGTTCTTCATTTACTTCGTTATAACCGATATTTCGTTATATCCGGGTTCGTTATATCGAGGTTTGAGTGTAGCTCAATGTATATGGACTCACCCTTAAAAATGTGCACTTCGTGACCAAGCCATTCTTGTTTTATTTTTTTTTCTTTCTGCACATTCTCATTGAAAAAGTGCTTACATCATCTCCGGTGACAAGTTAGGTCTTTTCGCGTGTTAAGCGACGCCCGCTGCATGCTCAGAAGTGAATTAAACAACCTATGCAATGAACTGATGCCGTTCCACTGAACAGCGGTACCGCCAAGTGGAGCTGATCATCCCTGGCCTAGTTGCGTGCAGCACGTCGCCAACTCGGCTCACGCCGTTCTTGCCGGACCATTTACTATGTTCTGAATGCGCACGTTTGTGCATTCTTTGAGCATGCTTCACTCCGGACTGTGCGCAAAGACGAGCATATTGCAAGCAACTCCCAAGCGGTCTCGCACGACGTGGTGGCAGTGACTTGTGAACGGCAGCATGGCGCACTTGTACCGCTGTCACTCCACACTGTTTACGCCTCATGTGTTTACGCCACATGCGATAAGACTGTGATAAGTTTGTCGGTGATTAGTTATAATGGCACATTCATCACCAGCCGCTACCCGCCTTGCTCTTTTCCTGATGCTTATCCATGAAGGCATCGCGACGGAATCTCACAGAAGTCGTAGTCATTGATAGACCGCTCTCTGCCGTTACCGAAAAGCTAGAAGACCTTTTGCGGCACATTGTGGAGTTGGTGGTAGCAGTGAACTTTTATGCGAAGAAAAGTTATCACTTATTGCATTTATGGCCTCTTGCTCTCCAACGAATTGTTTGGTTTGTCGTAGGCTCCAGAGAACTCTGAGGTAGATCAGAGAGAAACTCATCGGAGAACCCGGAGGTAGATGCAGAGAACGGCATCAGAAAAGGTTGCCAAGCGAAAGCTGACCGCAAGGCTTCGTGCTGACTCCTAGATTTTTTTTTTCCCCCTCACTGCCGTTCTGCCACCGAAGAAACGCTTGGAAAGTGAGCGACCTCGCTCGCAGTGACCAAAATCTGTGTGCAGTGCTCGCCGCGGTCTGTGATATTGTCGTCGCAAATAAACTTCAGCGGGGCACGTGCGAGCGTGTCCCCATCTCATGCTTTAATAGGGCTGTTTTAACTTTTTTTTTTTCGCATCTTATGCGTTATATTTTTACTGCGACTGTGTAGGAAGTGTTTGTTGTAAAATTTAGATAACATGTGCAGCAAGTCTTAATTCGCAATCCATGAAGATGGATTTTCTTTACAAAGCTTCATAACGGTTATGTAATGTAGTGAAGCGTACTACACTTGGCATATAGTATATCTCTTATCTTCAGTATGTCTTACTACTTTTCGATCAAATTTAGGTTCCACGTAACAGAATCTAAGCATTATCTCTCTAGGTGGTTTAAGGTTGACAGCAGCGATGTGATGTGCTTCCGCGGGATAATCCCATGTTCAACCGACCTTTTCTGGCTTTAGTTGCCTTACATTACACGCCTCTCTACTTTTTCCTCCTCCATGCTGTGATGCCATGCAATCAGCAGAATCTGGGCTGGAGCTAGTTATCAGTGTAAATATCGTTATCTAAAAAATTACCAGAGTGTTTGTGGAAACCTTTATTATCCTTTTATCTTAACAGGAAGGACTGTAAAATATGTGGGGTCACAGTAATGTGGTTGGTGTGAGATTTCGCTTTTATTTGTTGTAGGTTTTCCTAATCAATTCACATTATGCAGGCAAGCTTCAGGATTGCTGCCACAGGGGTGATCCTCGACCTCGATCGCTCAACGCAGATTGTCAAGAAGCTGAAATTGACTGGAAATCCTGTCAAGATTTATAAGAAGACTGCTTTCATCAAGGTTATACTTTCTGCTCTTTTTTATTTGTTTGCTGTTTTTTCTACAATGAGGCTATCAAGGGGAACCAAAAATCAAATATGCTAAACGACAAGGACAAAGCAGGGGTACGCACACTGCAGGCACTGCCCAAGGCTAGTGCATGTCCTGTTTTCTGCACTGCAGTTTTGACCAGCTCTCATTTTTTTTTAATTGTGCCATACGAAGCAGGCTCATTCTATATTTACCTTAGACTAAAGTTGTTATACACATCAAACTCATGCTGTGCAAATAATAAAAACTTTTGAGCTTGAATATAATAATTTTTTTATTGAAAGCTTATTCGATATGAAAAATGCATATATATTCAGAATTTCAATTGCTGCTATGTTTTTGTAGGCCCGTTTGGTGGGTAACCGCAAGAGTCCTCTCACTTCCTAAAACAAAAAAAATTGGGTCTGCTTCAAGCGTCTTCTTGCAGCAGTGCACTCACTGAAATGAAAATTCGTTTGCAGTTAAAGCACTTCTTAGTTCCTAGTTGCTTTCGCTGGGAACGTATACTTCAGAGGGTTTGGGATAGCATCTGTCTACTTTGATATCATGGAGTGCAAGCTCTGTGCTCAGGACACTGCTGCACCAAGCGGCAGTGTCCTTTTTCTTGCTGACACAGATTGCTTAAAATAATAGTACTAGCCTAGTCAGCAACATTTATTAATGAGATTGCTGGCAAATTAAGTGAGAAGTCATTGCATTTAGTACTACCGCATGTATATACGGCGGTTGCATTTCAATAAAAGTGAAATGCTGGAGATTTGTGTACTTGGATTTAGGTGCACTTTAAAGGTGGTTTAAATTTCCAGAGCCGTCCACTAAGACCTTCCTCACAATTTTGTTGTCGTTCTTGCTCATAGAATCCGAGCAATTATTCTTACAGTCTCCGACCGTTTATTCACACTTGGCGGCAACCGCCGAAAAGACCCGAATACAGTCGCCGACCGATTTTTCGGACTTGGCGGGGACCGCGAAATAGTCCGAAAAATCGAACAGTCCGAAAAAAATGGTTAAGACATGAAAATGAAGTTTATTTGGATCAGAGAAGCGTAAAAAATCCCCCCAAAATGCCATGCTTCATGCTGTGGTTGGAGACGAGCAGATTTGGTTGTATTTGGGCTACGGTAACATCGTCAGCGCGTTGGCAATCGCTACCGCCGACCGTTGTGGGCGGCACAGTTGGTGGCTCCATGGCCCCAAGCAAACAAAACTTGATGCTGGTCGCAAAAAGATGCATGCAACGTCTCGCCTGTTCGGCGCGATTTAACGACGCGGTCTGGGGTTCTTTTTACCGGCACCGACACCGCACTGCATACGCGATCCTCCAGCATTCCGCCTCCATCGAAACGCTACTGCCGCGTCGCGATCGAACCCGCGTGTTCAGGTTAGTAGCCGAGCACCATAACCACTGCGTGCCACTGAGCAACCGCAACAGTACGAAACATGCGACGCGCACGACGGCCCAAACATACTTGACACACCACCAACACGACCACGTGCGTCACGACGACCGGCAAAACAAACGCACTGAGGAAAAAAAAAAAAAAAGGGCTAGCGGATCCCTACCGGCGTATTAATGATGACGATAAGGCTGACCGAAAAAGAAAGGTTTTGCCAGCCAACGAAGATCGGACACGGCCTCCGAAACTAGAAAATTTTGCGCGTTTGCGATCTTGAAGGCCACACAACTAGCCACTGGAAGCCAAACTCAACCAAGCCAACAGAAAATCCAACATGGCGGCTTTCAAAATCGAGCGGCGCGGCTCAAAACAAGCGATTTAGTCCGGAAAATCGAACTTTGGGGCATAAATTCGTCCGAAAAATCGATCGCGAAAATGCATTAGTGCTATGGGAACCTTGACGGTGCATTTATGAAGTCCGAAATATCCAACAAGTCCGAATTTTTGGAGTCCGAAAAACTGGCCGGCGACTGTAACAGAGAGTCCGAAAAAAAAGGATTCACCTGAAAAAACAGCACCTTTATAGGCCCAGTGGCTGATAATACTTGTGAATGCACATCTGCACACAAGCACAATCACTGACGACAAAGTCGACGTGTATTTCAGCCAGTGTTTGGCCATCACTGTAGGTTGTCAATAGCGCTGTTACGGACTGCACTAAATCGGCATTTGATAACAGTGGTGTGGGTGGTGCTTCATCGTAGTTACTGTCCACCAGCACTTGTTCGAGGACCTCACTGGCGATATCATCATCCATTTCGACTAGCAACATTGGATTGAGGTCGGCCGCCTTCGACCTGGCAAATAATCACGGCTTTTCTGCCATTGTTACGTTTGGCCGAGGCGGTCTCCAAGCCGGGAGAGGAAGACGCCGCAAGAACGGAGATCACACATTTTAATGCTGCATGCTTGCCGAAAAAAGGTGTGCAGAAGAATGCCCCCGCACAACGTGGTCTGCTGTCCTTTATGAAGGAACACCATGATCACTGGAGGAGGGAAACATGCGCGACAACAGATGATCGTACGGAACAGCCGAGCCAGGCTGGGGCACTGGCTGATAAGTGGTGCACGGTGCGCTAATGCAACACCATTGTCAGGATCTTGTAGTTGCTGCGTTTCTTCATTAGTACTGACGGCACAGATGGAATGGGTGGTGTCGGAGCCATTTCAGCAGATCAGGCTTAGCCACCGAAACAACTGACAACTCAAACTCTCAAATTCCAAAAGGGAACAACATCGGGCTAATTCGTGCTGAATCGCTGGTGGTTTCTAACTTTGTTTGTCCATTTTGTACGCGCGGTCATTCTCAAATGCCACACTATGGCCACACGGAGCTGACTCTGAGCGTGGCTTGGCTTGGCTTGCGGTTTGGACTGTGGTAGCCATTCAATGGATACTCGGCTGGCTAAAGCCAAAAAGCAGCCATTACGTGTAGCCAAAAAACAGCCTTTGGGAAATGCAAGTTGTAAGCATGATCTCCAGCTGTAGCCAGTGCAACCGTGCAACCTTTCATTGCTGACAACCTCGCGAAAATATTGTAAACAACATCGACAGCTGATAATGTTGTTCGAAGTAGCATTCGATCAGCATGTCGTAGTCCGAAAAATCGAATGGCGCACTGTGGGGCATCCGAATTTTCAGTCGGGTGAGTGGCGGGGCCGCGACGGTGTCCAAATAAACGAGCATGTCTGAATTTTCAGCATCCGAATAAACGGTCGGTGACTGTATTACCAGTTTGCACACTTGCGACAACACCACCGCCAATTTTGGGTGCTGATGCAGGGCATAGGGCGGGCTAGGGTGCTCATACATGTGCCCTCAGTATTGTCCATTCTGGAGGTGAGGAGGAGAACATTTATGTTCCCCTTGGACTCCCAACAGCTGTGATAAAACGGGCAGTGCTTCACTTCACTGGCGGCTGTCTGTTGCATGGCCTGCACATTGAAAAATGTGTTTACAAAAACCCTATTTAATTCAATAATTGGACCACCGTACAAGTTTCAATTTATAGCCTTGGCCCTCCTTTGCAGCAGCAGGGAAACCGCATTGTATTGAAATTGCTGATAAACCCACTTCATTATATTGAGGTTAAAAATGCATGCTGTTTTTTGGACATCAAATTTATTAAAGGTAAATACTTTTTTACATAGAGAATTTCATTATACATGTTGAAATTTGATTAATTGTACTCTCCTGCCTATTTTTTTTTACATTGAGATTACCACTAAAACGATTGTGCAAATCCCAAGAGCATTGTCATTTGTGTGTGTCTTCTGGTATAAGAAATGCTTGTCTTCTCATCTCCTTGATTTGTTTCTTTTAGAACATGTTCACTTCTGCACTTGAAGTAACCAAGTTTGAAGGTGCTGCACTTCGCACTGTCAGTGGTATAAGGGGACAGATGAAGAAAGCACTTGGGGTGAGTGTTCTGTTTACGTTCTGCTCTTGTTCTTGACATTATTTAAGGCGAAAGCCTTTAATGGCTCATGCATGCGGTGTTCGTTTGTCTGTCCATCTGTCTGTCTGTGCCCTGGAACAGTGCCAGCTGTGGCCTCTCCGCCTTGCACTCTCTCAGCAATCACGTGATGGCACGGCGGCACGCGTGGCAACGCTCATTTGTCAGACGTCTCATTGCAGCAGTCGAGTTAGTCGGATGGCCCCCAAGTGGTCTGGTGATGATTCCACGGCAAGAGGTTCGGAGAAGTGACCCAAGAATGTGCAAAAAAAGACATGGCATAGTCAGTGGAATGGCCACAGGCTTTTGCGAACACACCTTGGAATTTGCAAAGCATCCTTCAATTTTTTGTTGCTTTCCAAGGAAACTGAGGAATAAGAAAGAAGCGGTGTTAAGCATGGTAATGTAGTTTTTTAGATGGTTTACGCAAAGGGTGCTGACAACCAATTTTTAAGGCCCTAGCCTTTTGTGGTGCAACGAAAAGCTTATCCTTGGATGTAATTATACTTGTAGATCTTGCTTCCTAATCTAATGGAAATTCCATGAGCAGAACTACATTGGAGCAAGCTCTGAAAAGTAGTCCTTGATACCAGCCGCACATAGAAGTAACTGCAATGCTGATTAGCCCACCTTATAAACTGGGAAAGCAAAATGATGAGTGGCTTTCAGTGTGTTCACATTCTGAAATACAGTCTAATCCCGCTATAGCGAAGTCCGCTACAACGAAATTTCCCCCCACAACGAATAATTTTCGACTCCCCATCAGCCGCCCATAGAAAACAATGCGAAAAATGTCTCGTCACAACGAATACTTTTCCTGGGTACTTCCGCTTCAACGAAGTTTTCGCGAGTACTACCACACAAGGAAAAGGAACTTCCTTAGGATTGCCACGAAATTCCGCTCCCAGCTCTGCCATTTCTCGTTGGCGCGTGACATCCCGGCCGCATCGCAACACCCGTGCCTTCATCGGAGACACGCTTTCTGCCACCACACGCACATTCCGGTAAATTTTGAGCCATTGAGATGCTCGGTGACAGATCGCTCGTCCACCATGATGCTGCTGGTGGGTTTGATGCACGTGCGGGCCGCGGCAGAATCGTTCAAGAACTCCAGCCATGTTTATGACGTCGCGCTCAAAACAAAACTACCGCTCGTTGTCACTAGAGCCCTGCGTTCGTGAATGACGCCCACGGCGTTATGGAGGCGCATGCGCGGCCAGTGTGCACCTAGTCCTAGCATAACTACATTCTGCCGCAACCGCTGCAAACACAAATGCGGTCGTGTCGACGCAGTCATGGGCGACCGCGAAAGCACGTGCGCATCCAACGCGCACCGACTCAACTCAGTACCGCTTGCCGCAACGCTGCGCACAGAACCGCGTCGATGCGAACAAAGATGGCAATGACGCAGTTCTGACGGCCGGCGCAGCACACACAGATGGAACTACTGTTTGCTGCAACTGCTGCGCAGGAAACTGCGGTCGCTATCGTCGCGTTCATCGATAGCGAGTACGCTCCGAAGGTGCACAGCAAACACAGCCGTAGATTAAAGGCAATAAAGCCGTAAAACGGCACGAAGCATTATGGCTTTCCTGTCGTCGTTCACTTATGGCTATGGTAGTGCGGAGCTTCGGCACCTTCAGTTGCTGTTTTTAGTTGGCCTCTAGCGAAGCTTTGGCCACGCTCGTTCACGGTGCTGCGCACTCAGCACGCTCCAAAGGTCGTCTGAATATTGTATTTTATCGTGTATAACCCGCCCCTGCATGTAACCGGCACCCCCGACAGCAAACCGTGGGAGAAAGAAAAAAAGTACCCGCGTATTGACGCAAGGCCGCCTTCCTTGCATTACCGTGAAGGCGTGCCGTGAAGCCAACTTGCGCGCCAGAACTCTCGTTTAACACGCACCCCGACATTAGCTTCAAATTTTCTGTATATTTTGATAGAGTTATACGCGAGCAAATACGTTCACTCGGTGTGCGACCAGGTACGTCTGAGTTAACGAGAGTTCAATGCATGTGCCTGCTGGGACCAAAGAACGAGTCATAACCATCGGATCTTACCGAAGTTTGTGGTCTATAAAATTTTGTTGCAACGAAATTCCGCGACAACGAATATTTCGTGCGTCCCGTCGATTTCGTTGTAGTGGGATTTGACTGTATATCATCAATTGAAAAGCTTGGTGATTTACAATTAAAAATTCAAGCTCGCCTGCGATAGCAGAAGCTTGTTCCATGGTTATGGTGCTCGACTGCTGATGCGAAGGTCACAGGATGGGATCTCTGTCACGGCGGCCGCATTTTCTGGTGGAGGCGAAAATGCTTGAGGCCCATATACAGTGAGTGAGTGAGTGAATCAACATTTATTGGGTCCAGCAAAACGCGATAAAACGCGCACCTGGCTAATCCCACGATGGGACCGACAGGTCTAGCTTAAACCTGGATATAACGAAATTGACAAATTCCCGAAAAAATTCGTTACAAACAGGTTTTCGTTATATCCAGTTTCAGCACGAAAATGCGAAAACGAAACGCAAAAATTAAACAAAAGGGGAACTGAAGGCAGAGCTAACCCAAAACACTTATTTAGCAGTAAAAAAACTGCGTGATTATTGCGATAGCAATTATATAGACACTCTCGACGGGTTTTTGCCGTCGCCGCCATGTTCCGTATAAAGTCCGAATTGATATCATGCCCCCGCGCATCGTAACTTTTCCGCATGGGTAAAAGCACGTGAGTGGGGGCGACGAGTGCTTATGAAGCAGAGATCAAACGAGCCGGCCTATCTCTGTCGCCCCGAGGCCGCATGCGATAAGATCCCCCCGCGTATTAGACCTGCCGTCGAATGCTCAAGCAAAGAGGAAACACCCCGCCCGTCTTGAACGAGCATGAAAAGACGCGGAGGGGACGGGGGGATCACTCGAGCAGCAACAGTGAACTTCGATTTTAACGATCGTAGGCGCGCACGCTATCTCGGCAAGCATCAGCGCTCGGCCCGTAACCTTTCCACGTGCTGCGCTCTCAACGCGAAGAGACTGAAAAGAGCACTTCTGCCTGGAGCGGCCGTATTTTCTACACCAGCGTTTTGTAAGGTTACGCGATATCGGATCCAAAAGTGTAGGTAGGCAGCCTTACTTCGTATAACATTACAATTCGTTGCTTTCGCATTCATTGCATTGCATTCAACGCGCCATCGTGTTGGAATTCAAGTCGACCTCCGAACCTAATCGGGCGATTAGGTTCGGAGGTCGACTCGTCGCGCGCTTTGCAGTCTTGCGCCGCGCCGCGAGTGTCTAGCGAACTCGCGGCGCGGCGCAATACTGCAGAGCGCGCGACGAGTCCACCTCCGAAGATCCGTCGTCACCGCGGTCTCGGACAGTTTACACCAGCGCCTAATCGGACATCTCGGTAGTGACGACACGGCTGTCCGCTTAAAAAAAAAAAAGCGCAAAGCTGAACGTCGTTGGGGGCCACTCCATGCGCGCGCCGCGAAGTGAAACCATGCACGCGTGCACGGCGTCGAAAACGAAGAGCGAGCGGCATGTATACCGCGGGATACAATTCGGAAAAGCGCTCTCCATAGGCTCCGTGGCCTCACATATGCGACGCGAACTTCAAGCGTACCGACACGGAGCAAGATTTTTTTTTTATGTGTCACTCTAACGAAGTGCAGTTCAGAGACTTCTGCAGCAATCGAAGAGTGGCGCTGCCAACGCTAGTCGTTTTCTTTTTTCTTGTTTTTTTTTTTTTTTTTGGTTTGAAGGGAGGGGGGAGGGCACATGCGCGCATTCGCCCGCGGCGGCAAGAACAGCGGCAACGCCGGCTCGAGGGGCGCCGGCCCGCCTGCGCGCCTCGCAGTCACCGGGGCCTGAGCGCGCCGTGCGCGACGCCGCCGATCGCGCTTCGTCGGCGGCGAGGCAACTGCGGAAGATGTATGCTCGTGCCAAAATGGCAAAATCCGGGCCAAAATTTCTAGGTTTGTCGGTGGCGAAAATTCGTTATATCAAGGGTGTTTCCCGCTGCCATTTTGTTACATAGAGGTCGCAAATACACGTGTTTCTATGGGGGTAATGGCGGGGAATAGAAAAACTTCGTTATATCGAGGAATTCGTTATATGGAGGTTCGTTATATCCAGGTTTAACTGTACTTAGATTTAGGTACACGTTAAAGAACCCCAGGTGGTCGAAATTTCCAGAGCCCTCCAATACGGCGTCTCTCATAATCATATCGTAGTTTTGGGATGTTAAATCCCAACAATTAATATTGTTTCATACAATGCATGAGAGTCCATATGCAGATACTGAGTTGCCTTATATCATGGCTATGATTCATTGTCTAGGTTTGACCGTGGTTGCTGCTTGTTGTGGAAGTTAATATTTAGACATCAGTTCATTCTATTGACCACTGTTTTGAGTAAGAAGTAAACTCTAGCGAATGTTTGTGTCATTATTGGTAGCAACATACTCTGGCAAGGTGACCTGTACACAAAAGGTTGGCTGGCTGGCTCCCTATCATTGTGCCATTCAATGATGTTGACATTGCGGAAATGTTCGTGTGCACTAACGTTTGCAACCAGAATTTGGGAAACGGCAAATGGCAATGCTCCGCACAACATGGCTGTACTGTTCTGCTTAAACTTTTTTTTTTTCGTTTATTTAAATTTCAATATATTCGCCATTCTAGCAATTGCCATCAGGTTAGACAACGTTGTATGTGAAGTTTGGTCAATTTGCAGCATACCATGACCATAATTTTAGACCGGATGGATCATAGATATAATAGACCTTTCTTGCTGGATTATTGCATATCTCAAATGACATACCACGGCTTGAGTTGCACAGTTGTCTTCTCACACTGCTTTCCTCTTCTTTTTTTTTCTCCCACACTGACAGAACCCACCTGGTGCTTTTCGGGCGACCTTCGAAGACAAAATCCTGCTCAGTGGTAAGACTTCTTGAGATAACACTTCAAAAGAATGTGATGCTTGTTTCACCTTAAAATAAGCTGGGGTTGTAAGACTTCATTTAACATTTCACAAGAAACTTCAGCACTGCCTCTCAGCATTCAGATGCATTCGGGGCATGAAAATGCATATCGAATTATGACTAAAATAGTGCAATTCGCAGTACAGATATTCACTTGCTGTATTTACTTGCGCGTCTTGCACAGTTTTCCTCCTTATTTGAGCGTTTCAAAAATTTGGTGCACAAAGGTTACATTTTGTAAACTTGTCCTCAGTAATGTGTACTAAGCTCGTGGTGGGCAAGATACATGTTGTGTTTAACTTGATTCCAATTTAAAAAGTGGCTGACTGAAAAGGGCAGTGGAACTCGTTGATAGCAGCAATACTCGAAGACTGAGAATCTGCGACCTTTGCATCATTACTTTTTATCAATCTATGACAACTTAGAAAAATGCTGTAAAATGACATTTATTTTAATACATGTAATGACCGCCTATGTATTTTTACAGACTATTAACCTGTCTTTATTCCTGTTTGCAGACCTCGTGTTTCTTCGGGCATGGACTGAAGTGCCAGTGCAGCGCTTCTACATGACATTGACTACATTGCTTGCACCTGATGAAGAGAAAACCAAGTGGCAAGGCATGAAGACAGTTGGACAACTGAGAGCTGAACGGGGTCTGCATGCAACTGTATTGCAAGACTCTCTGTACAAGGTAAGAAGGGTAGTTTCTCCAACAGTAATAATACTACACACATTGCAAATGTCTTGCCAAGAAGGAAAAGCGCACATCAGAATTGATAACTTGCAGACTACCTGCGAAGGACCTTTTTTTTCTTTCCCGGGCTTTCTTTCAGGCTTGGGGGGGGAAAAAATGTGCGACACACATTGAGCAACAGAATGCTGGATCAGGAATTTTTCCGAATGGCGGACAATTTTCTCAGTGATATGTGAAGGGGACCACTCCGGTAAAAAAATTAGACGAGATGTGCATGCGAAAGCAGAAAGCATGTCTCAGATCAAAACGTGGGTCTTGTGTTGCGGCCACTCCTCTGTAAAAGTTGCAAGCCAATGAGAAATCGTCAAGTTGCCATTGGAATTCAGCAGCATTCCTATGCAAGTGCCTCTTCCTTACGCATGAGCTCTTGCAGATTTTCGTACCCATGAAAATTATTTCTGGTAAAGGGACTCTTTCATACGTATTGTTTCCTATAGACAGATCACAGGGAGTATAAAATGTTTCGGTGTGGCAGAAATTTTGAAGTAGCAGTATTCAGTTGTACAGCGAACCAAAATTTTGTGTATTTGAAGCAGAACACTTCACTTCATCACATAATCCGCCTTTTCCATTTTCCTGTGCTGCCCTCTGCCGTTCTGGTAGGGAGGCCGAGCTTCGCTGGGTGATCCGAGATAACCGTGCTCTTCCGAACAACAGCCTCCGAGATCGGAAGGCGCACGGAGGCCCTACCACATCGTTTTGCGACTTTCCCGCCAGGGGAAGAGCGCATGCGCCGTGGCACCGTGAAAAAGGCGGATTTAGGTCAAGGTTGCTGCATTTCAACAGTAAAAAGTAACTTCACAGGTTTCTGGCAGGGCCATGCCCAGGAATTTTTTTCGGCTGGTGTTTATGTGTAGAAGAGCTAACTTTGGCAACTGGTGGTCGATGTGAAGGAGTGTAAATACTCTGAAATCCTCGATATGTCAAAGCACGAAAAAATTTCAGGGGCTGTTAGAACCCCCTGAACTCCCCCCCTGGTTACGGCCCTGGTTTCTGGAATAGTCCAGCATCTCAAACCAAAGCACAACAGTTGAATTGAATAACAGAACAGAGTAGCGCAACTCAATAAAGTTGTTACCAACCAAGTAGCACAACTGCTCGCCATGAAGAAACTCAAAGCATAGAAAAATTTTTCAGCACTTTTGCACATCTGCACAATATTATGTATAGCACATGGCAATACCAACAAGCATTTTAAAACCAAGACAGGGAACACGACAGCAGTGCAAATGGCTTGTCTTAGTTTTTCTTATGCTTGTGGGCATATTGGGGGGTATGCATTTGACCTCATTCGCGAGGATCGCTAGCGTCGGGGTCGCCATTTTGGAGGTCCGCACGCTCGCCGCACGCGCAATAAACTCTCGGCACGCGCTGTGTCCGAGATCCGCACGGCAACTTGAATGAAAAGAGACCTCCGGAACACTTTCTGCAGTCTGAAGTACGGACAGCAGGACGGCGTGTACGAACGGACCTTCAAAATGGCGCGGCGGTAGGTAGTGTTGCCCCCTTGCAGATCAAGGCTCAGTGCATACCCCCTATATGTGCAGTGATTTGCTGATCATTAACTGCCGCTGCCTCATTGAAATGCTGTACCTTACACTGCATGGAACTCTTCGCCCTGAGCAATTTGTTTGCAATGCATTGTCTACTGCACTTGCACCATGCCAGGACACTTGCTGTGTTGTACATAGGCACACATTTGCCTGAGGAGTTTCTGCGCAGTGAAGTTTCTTGATGTCCATGTTGCTCCTGGCCATACATGGGTGCACCATGTATTTTTTGGACTAGTGCAGTGATGACGATGCTGCTTCATGTCAAATCAGTCATTAAATTGCTTGCTGATGCCACGAATTGAGCTAGAGGTAGCTGACTGGCACCAAAGTGCCATTTCTGCATTTGTACTGGCAATTGCATCAGTGGGCCTCTGGCCCTGCAGTTACTCATTGCTAGCTGATATAGGTAGTGCCTGTTAATGTAACTGTAGGTAAGAGAAATTATCAGTGTGTACTGCACATGGAATATAGTTGACCAACTGAAGGGTAGCCATTCCATTGCTGAATATGTTTGGTTAGACCTCTCTCTATCTAAAAGCCTTAGCAATAGCTAGCTCGCTTGCATAACTTTTTTTTTAACTGTTATATTGAATCGTTTGATAACCTTTGTGGCCTAATTTTAATTTTTATTTTTTGGTTGAATTTCTTCAATTTCAGCCTCCGGAGCGTAAGACGTTCCACTTCAAGCCCTTTGGTATCCCAAGGGAGCTGCAAAAGAACCTTCCCTACAAGGACAAGCCAAAGGTGAAGTCAGTGACAGAGGGAGGCAATGCCCTTGAACGTGTGGCAGTTGTTCTGGAAGAATCTGAGAAAGAGGTGAAGTAGCGTTTTTTTTTTTTTCATGTGAAATTGAGGTTGATCACAGATCACAGAACCTTGGCTAATTTGTTGTTTTGTGCTTGCCATTTCAGAAGCTCAAGTTGATGCAAATGATGAAGGCTGTGCACAGAGAGAAGCTGCGAAAAATGAAAGACACGGTAATTCAGAGGGTGCGACAGCATCGTGCTGAATGTCGGAAGAATGAAATGAAGCAGCTCAAGCGGCAGAAGGAGCTCAAGAAAAGGATCTGCAAGGCTTTGAGCAGAGGAAAGAAGCCACAAGCAAAGTCATGAAGGGCCACAACATTCTAGTCCCTTTTCATTTGTACATAGGTTTCACTAAAGGAATGTACATATAATGCACCATAGGAACATAGGTTTTAATAAAGAAATGTACATATAATGCATCATAGAAACTTTTACACGTGTGTATGCCTTGTCAGGAGCTACGTGCTATCTGGCATACCCCAGTTTTGGATCATCGCCCCTGAGAATCACGCCATGAGCGCTACATTCTGCATGCTCACCTCTTGCAGCCAGGTACCTATAACACATTGGTAGAAGAAACTTTAGCATGCAAGCTTGAGCATTTTTCTAGTAAATGTTTGTTGCATGGTACTGGAATCACTATGTTTGGAGGTTTTCGACCGTAGGCTGCATTGAAGGTGAGACAAGTAGCATCAAGCAAAATAAAAAACAGTCAAAGTGATTGCCTGGAATAGGTACACAGTTGGGAGCTAGTCTAGCTTTCATCCATTTGCTAGAGCTTTTTAGTTAGGAGCATACCTGCCATGTTGTATATTGCATGGTCCATTGTACAGACAATCGGCTATCAACAGAAAAGGTTTTCCCGTAGTGGTGGTACTAGCGATAGCCAATGTAGTCTTTCAGGAGTCGTTCAGTGTGTTCTCTGCACAAATATTTGCATGTAGCAACCCTCCATGCTACTGTCCATGCCAACCTTCCATGCGTTTTTGAAAAAAGATTGCTGTACAGAAACTGAACCACAAGACCTAGTGCCCAAGCCCCGTTGGTGACGGAAAACTGATTGAAAATAGTGTCATTGATGTGATCGCTTCGCCAATTGCGCCAAACTGCTAGACCAATCCTGCTACATTTTTACTATTCTGTGCCAAACATGGTGTTTTCATATTTCGAAAACGAAACTACTCTCTCGAGGTCGAAACTTCGTACTATGCGCCTATTCTCGCGTGCACACCACGCTACAGTGGCTGAGAGCATAGGTGTGCGCACGGGGGGAGGGGGGGGGGGGCGCAAAGCCTAGCCCAATAGATTGACATAATAGGTAGGTGGGGGGCGACAGGGGGGAGAGCGCTAAGTCAGCCTCATACATTGACATAAGAGGGAGGGGTGCGCTGCGACGAACCCCCCCCCTCCCCCTCCCTGAAGGGGAACCCTACGCACGCCTATTCGCAACTCCTTAAAACGTTCATATTTTAAGACTTTGTCGAAGCGCACCGAGACACACACAAGTAGAAGCAGACAGGACAGCGCTTACTTGTGTGTGTCTCGGTGCGCTTCGACAAAGTCTTGAAATATGAACGTAAACCAACTGGCCCAACTTGCTCCTTAAAACGCTCCGTGTGCTGGCAACACTGGTCGAAAAAACAAAGATGGCTACTTAAAGGGCCCGTCAACAGGCTCGTACTTTTTTTTAACACCCCCCAAACAAGCTCGCTAACTCGTACAGTAGACTGCGGCGATCACGTTTCCCGGATATTACAGCGCTGCGCGCCGCGCAGACCCTCCATTTCGAAAAACAATTCCCGCGCCGCTTTCCTTCGCCTGACCAATCCTCCTCGTACGTGCAGTGACGTCAAGTCGGCGATCGCCGACTTGACGTAGCACTGAGCTCGTCGATTGGTCCTTTGCCCTACGAAACAGCGCCTTGGCCCTACGGTGATGCAGTTTCGGCCGCGCAGTACGCATTTTCATTTTCCTGCGCTGCCCTCTGCCGTTTTGTAGAGCCCGAGACTACCGGGAGAAGCGGTATTGCCAGAACGAAAGCCTCCGAGATAAAGAGGCGTCTCGCTACATTACCGCAAGGGAAAGAGTCGTCTCTTCGCATCGCGCTTCCTCCCTGCGCCGCTGACACGTGCTCATGTGGGGGAAGCCCTGCTCGGTCGTTGGCTGCGCGCCGATGACGTATCACTGACGTCGTGTCACGTTGCCGAAGTGGGCGGAGTCACGACGACGGGCTACGCCTCCCCATTTCTACAGCGGAGAAGGGGGGGCGAGGCCGCGCGAAAATTTGAAACCAGCTAAAACGGATGTTCTAACCCCTGTAACTTCCTTATTATTGCGCGTATTCGCAAAATTCTTGCGGCAGCAGGTTCACATAGCAAAAGTGCACATATTTCTCTCTATAACAATTTTTGGACCTCGGGGTTGTTGACGGGCCCTTTAACAGGGTCAACGCGGCACTTTCGCTTGGCGCTGTGCTGAAGTTTCTTGATTGTGGCGTCGGATCGCGTTGTTTCGTCGAAGGCGAAAGGGTACGGGCCGCCGACCACCTCATTCTCATCGGCTTCACAGGCGAAACAGCGGAAATAGTTGCGCTGTGCGTGCAAATATCGAGCCTCTTCGGCGGACCGCATCAGACTTCAAGTTGAAGAACCTGTCCAGCGCCCGAGGTTGAAGAAGGCAACTGCGCATGAGTAGCGGGCCTCTCCGAAAGGTGCAAGCACTTGTGCGCTGTGTTGCTGCAGCGCACAAGTGGCAGCCCTTCTCAGTTTTCGAGGTAACTGCGCTGCGAGTCGCGTTGCCGATTGCATGTATCCCGTTGAGTGTTGTCCAGTCAAAGGCTGAATACGCATGCCGTTCACTTGATTACAGAACGGAGCTATGCCTGGGTCAGTGCATCGTGAGATGAGGCAAGTCGTAGTTTCGCTTGTAATAGGAGTGCTCCTTTCTTTTCCTTCGCCGATCCATATTATTAGGCTTCTAATAAATAACGTCGTGTGCCGAACACTCGCTTGTTCGTGTTGGCAGTATTTGCTATTCGAAGCATATATACACACACACTACGCAAGCACGAACATAATATTACACGCAAGCTACGCTCGCGCGAACTTCAGTACAGTGTGGTTGAACCCAACCCCACCCCCAAAAATGTCAGCCACGGCACTGGTGAAAGTGTCAATAAATTTAAGGAACTCATAACTACTCAAAGTAAATTAATTTTTAGTTAACCACGTTAGGTTTTGGGAAATTGGCGATCGTTTATTCAGTGGAACGGTGATAAATGCATCACTCGGAAACAAGCCTCTTTCAACACAAGCTGCGCCGCACAGTGTCGGAAAGGAACCAAGCGATGCGCCGACAAGTGGAACGCTCCAAAAGCTGGAACAATCGCTTTTCGAACAGGCGGAAACTTTGGCGGCGCCCCTGGCGTAACGAGAAATTTTTTCGTTGAGGTACACACCCATCCTTTATGTATTCGCGTGTGCGTGTGTGCGCGTGTCAAGCCCGTAGCCAGGAATTTTTTTTCGGGGGGGGGGGGGGCACTTGTTGAAAGCCTTGAAAAACCACCCATTTTCATTATTCTTCCTCGGTAAAACACCCCCCTTCCAGCCAAATTTCAAGGCGGGCGGGCGGGGGGGGGGGCTTAGGCCCCCCCTCCCCCCCCCCCCCCTGGCTACGGGCCTGGCGCGTGTACATGCGAAATAAAAAAAAATTTTGAGGGAAAGGATTACAGCAGCTTGGGTATGGGCAGCAGCTTGAGAAATCTTGTACCGAAAACAAAATACACTCACACACATAACGCAACAAATTTCCTGAAGCGCTTGCTTATATAAACGAAACTATACTCCGCTCTTTGAGAAGCCCGAATATTGACAAGAATGCACACACGCTAAATAATGGTGTACTCACCGGGGAGAATGAAGTCGTCGCGAGCGAAATGATTAGAACAAACCACCATAGTGCCCGTCACCTTCTTTCCAATGCAAAAGTTTCTGATTTACGCCGTTCTCCGTCGCGCGTCGTCTGCATCCTTCGGGAGGTGATAGAACGATACGTTGCCACCTTTCCACCACGATGCCACGCATTGCGGCTCACAGAAATGGTCTTTGGACATCGCTTTCTTCTTTTACGGGCTCGCGCTTGCGGCATGGCGAAAATAAAGGAACTATGCGGCTGCTTCTCAACGCGTTCAACGTGATAACATATCTCATTTCAAGGTTGACCCTGTTAGTGCCGTTTCCAGGCGCGGCCGCTAGGTGGCGAGCGCTCAGTTGGAATCGCGACATTGCGTAGATTAATACAGTGCTGGCTGGACATTTCTATACCATAGACCGCATATAACGTAAGTCTCCATAGGAGCGATATACGCACCATCACCAAAACAGCATTTTTCGAAGGCTGCACATGTGCACTTAAAAAAGGTGCGTACATATACTTGTGGCGTCACTCGGCCTCGTAAGAACGATAATCGACATCTTTCGTGCATGCTTTCCCTTAGCGTCATCGCCGCGCACACGGTAGTTCCGTGTCACTAACGATGTGAGCGCTATCATCTTAGGAATGTAGCGAGCGCATAGTTTTCGAAAAAGTAAACGCAAGCGAGCCGCAGCCTGATGATTGTGTGGCAGAAATACGTCCCAAATATGCCCCTTTTTCTTAGTGTGTGCCAAAATTTATAGAACTACTTGGTGTGTACGGTGCGCTGATAATCCCAAAATAACTAGAATATTTATTTAGATCAGACAAGAAAACTACGGAAAGTGTAGGGAGTGCTATATGTGCTAATGAGGTAAATGTAGAGAAAAAGTAAAGTGGATGAAAAGTGGGGGAGGCGGTAATGCTTGAAATAAATTTACGTGATCTTGCAATATAAATATCCGTGTGGCCACGTGATATTTCCAGCTTCTCAGGGTTACATGACTGTGTCATAAGACGTAATCGATTGGTCGAGTGATCGAATTGCGTCAACTCAATTTTCGAATTTGGCGCCAAACCCGCGTGACGTCATCACTTGGTCACGTGAAACAGATTGCTGTGGGTAGGTGCGTGTGGATGCTGGCGCTCGCTGGATTTCCCGCTTCATGGGGCACAAATGCTGTCGTATTATGAACGAAGGTAGACCTGCAAACGCGGACACAGGACAGCAGCAAGAGACAAAAAGAGTTCTC